>VYZU01012111.1:161245-196457 GCA_013401355.1 Ceyx cyanopectus
CCACCTGGATCTGTTGCTGGGTGACTTGGTCTAGGTGACCCTGCTCTGGCAGGGGGGGTTGGACTAGATGATCTTCTAGGTTGCTTCCAACCCCTAACATCTGTGAATCTGTTTGTCTTAGCATTTCTCTAACCACTACATCATATCCTCAAGCGCCACATCTAGTTGTTCTTTAAACATCTTCAGGGATGGTGACTCCACCACCTCCCTGGGCACCCTGTTCCAGCACCTAACTATCTTCTCAGTGAAGAATTTCTTCCTAATACCTAATCTAAACCTCCCCTGACACAACTTGAGGCCATTAAGATAAACACAGACACAGTGTGATGTGTGTCTGTGTTTTGACTCCAGATACAGTGTGAACCCACAGCACAATGCAGTATTTGGGCAGGTGAGTGGGACCATGACCAAGGGTTTTCAGCCTCTAAGCCATCCCTATGCTGCCTGGCTTTTTGGACACCCTGCAGGCTCTGTCCTTCCTCATTTTGGTCACTCACTAACACTGTTCTGAGTTCAAAGGACTTGCCTTCTTACTGTAAAGACCTTCCCGTTAGATGGAGTGCCTCTGTGACTGAACAAAAAGCCCATAGACTGTTGGAAGCAGCACAGATTTGTAGTAGACAGATTTGGGGGTCCTTACAGAATTTCCTACAGGATAAGTGGCTTATAGACATCCGCATGGTCTCTACTGGCAAGAGTTGTGCATTCATTTCACATGCATAGTGACAAGCCTGGATCTCCTTCCTTCAGCCAGCCAAGGGTTTCAGAAGTGGGAAGGTGTTTTGCATATGCTGTGGTATCACTCTGTCCTGCCCATGAGCATATTTGGGTCTTTTGATCCCCAGACATGTGGCAGAGTCTCTTGATCTATAACACTAATCTGCTCTCTTGTCAGGCAAGTTACTGCTGGCATCAGGCTAAGGTTAAGAATGCAGCTGCTCAGTTTGGTGCCAACAACCCTTTGCTCCATGGAGTCCTCTTTAGGTCATCATATTCCCCTATGTACTTGATTTGCAACTATCTCTTGAGGGGTCCAGGACTCCAAGCAAGCTGTCTGGGGGTGAAAAGTGTATAAACATACCTCAGCCTCTTTGCCTCCCTTGATTCTTTACTTCCCAGGATGCAATTTTCATCCCAAAGATTAGTCTTCCTTTCTGTATGGTCAAACACGGGTCAGGAGCCCTTTATCAACAGCTTCCCTCCAAAACATCCATGCTCACAGACTCATCTGTGATCACATGGCTTTCCTCAGCTGTAACAGCTGTCTTAGTGGGCAGTAACACAACATAGAGTATGGAGGCCACCAGGGAGAGCAAAACATGCCAAGGGGCTTGGCAGTGCTGCTGCCAGATCCATTCTGCTGAGCTGCAGTCCTTCTGCCATAGGAAGCACTTTCTATGTTGGCTTGCACAGTCCAGAAGCCAGGGCAGGGGTTTGGGGTTGGAAGGAGTGGGTTACTCTACTGTGATACTACTGCTGTGCAGTGAAGTGATGAACCACAGGAGAGACTGACTGTAAAAGATGGAACAACATAAAACACATGCTTAGCATCCATGAAACTGGGCCAGACTGATTTCTCCCAGCCACCACGGTGGGTGCAACATGAGTAAACATGGAAGGCCTGTCACACAGGACTAGTGCAAGTCCCACATCCTGTATCCTTTTCCAGCCTAAAAATGCTGGCAGATGAATTTCTAAAACAAATGTTGCTATTTGAGGAATGCAGCGGGAGAGGAAATGTTCACAACATAGATAAGGAGAAGTCGGTCAACTTGACAGCTGCATCAAGCAAGCTCCTCTGGCTCCAGCTCGTCTATGACAGGTCTCTGCAGCCATCTCTCCCAGCCCCAGGTGGCCAGTCTGCATTAGCATCAGCTCTGCTGGTGGGGGCTGGGGAGGCAGCTCTGAGTTAGATTCAGGGAAAGAAGATCTATAGCAGAGAAGTGGGGACATTGGGGCTGAATCTATCCCTGCTCCCTGCTGTGTATGAGCCACCTCAGCTCCTCTCCTCAGCAGCCATCTGTGGGGCTTCCCTCTGCCTGTGTATTCACAAGACTGTTTCATTAAAAACACAGGAGGGTTTCAAGCATCTTCTTGGAGAGCTGTGCACTGTCCTACCCCATTCTCCTAGCAGTGTTTTTGGGGGCTTATCTGCTTTCCTCCCTGTCCTGGACTGTGTTGCTTTCAGCTGCCAAGATTCCCCAGTCCTCACCACTGCTCCTCTTGCGGATTAGCATTGTTTAATATCTATCTGGCCATGTGGCACTCCTCTGGCAAACTGTCTTTTATATGTTCTGCTTGAAACCATCCGAGGTCTGGGGTCTAGTTCCCTCTTCCTAGGGAGAGGGAAAAAGTTGCATTGCTCTTAGCATAGAGGTAAGGAAGAATTTGTTTGCTAAAACTAGATGTCTGCATCCACTTATGCTTACCCCACTCTAGGACTTTCACACCTGATGCTTGTAGAGAGGCTTCTCTTGTTGACAGGCCATAAGGGGTTTGGCAGAGCTGAAGTTGCTCTCTGAGGACTATGCATATCTGTGGCTTGACAAATAAATGTTACAAGAAAATAGGTCCCCTTGTCTGGACAATCTGCAGAAGAGAAGATGGATGTACAGTGATTAGGCAGGTGACTGCAAAGTATTCACCTATCTGTCCTCAACACACTAAAGTCACAGGGCTAATGCTATGCATCCAGAAATGAAGGGGGTGTCCTGGTTGTTAATATATAGAAAAAAAGAGCCTGTACAGTAAAGATGAAGATTTAAAACTGTCATCCCTTTGTAGTGGAATTGTTCAGCCAAAGGAACAGCTTCAGATGTGTATGTCTACCCAAGCTTTCAGGCGTGCTCAGCTTTGCTTGTCCACTCTGTGCATGTTGAGTAACCTGCACACATTGGTCTGTCACAATGCAGTGACATACTTGTTCAGTGCATTCAACACTCATAAAGCAATTGTGAGGATTTAAAACACAAAAAGTAGTTGCCCAGAAAACAGCACAATCTTCCTCACCCCGGTGGGTAACTGTCTCTAAAGCCTGAGGCCTGGTTTATAGTGTCTGTCCCAAGGCAAAGCCTCAGAATTACCTGCAGAGTTGTTGATGTCTCCTCCCCAGAGACATACCCCCTGTCAGGGAGATTAAAAAAGGAGCAAAGCAGAGACATTGATGGAAAGACTGAAGGCTAGAGCGGACTATCAGAGCACATTCCCTTTTGCTGTGCTGTACCTCTGAACAGGGTTCATGGATGCTTTCTCTCCCCAGGTGTGTGGCACAAAGTAATCCTGCTGTAGTGCTACTTGCTCTTTCCTGCAGCTGCTCTGAATGTGCATGTTTCCTTGTTCCACTGGAAATATAGGCAGCAACTGGGTGTTTTTCCTACTCGGGCTGTGAACAGAAGCAGGATCCCTCTGTTTATAATGCTGTTACCCACTTGTTTGCAGCTAGATGTTGCAGTAATCCTGTTAACTGCAGCACGAGCTCATGGTGTTACACACAGATACACTTCAGTCTCTTTACAACACTGCTTTCCAAAGCAGATCTCACACCTGGCATTATTTGCCTCCAGTTACACTTCTGTAATATATTTATTAAAGTTAATTTCATGAGACTCTAATAATTTAGTTAGACCCAGAGCCTCCTGTAACAGAGAGACATTATTTAATATGCCACCATGCTTCTGCCATCTGCAAACTTCATAAAGGTTTCATAACAGCTACTGTTTGAAAGGTCACAGAACCATTTTTCAAGCTGTTTCTTTTGCATAAGGCATGGGTCTTACCAAAGCATCAGGTGATATAAAGACAAAATGCTTTGAGGAAATCCAATTACATAACAGAAACACCGGTCCCTTTATTGGGTTGAAGCAATAATCCTGTGCTTCTTTTTTCATGTGGTTTTTTTTCTGTGTGGGTTCGTTGTTTTTTTTGTGTGGTTTGTGTGTGTTTTGTTTTTGTTTTTGTGTGTGTGGTTTTGTGTGTGTGTGTTGTTTGTTTGTTTCACTTTGGGGGTGTGTGTTTGGTTTTGGGTTGGTTTTGGGTTTTTTGTTTGTTTGGTTTTGTGTGTGTGTGTTTTGTTTTTTTCCCAGGGAAGAAAAATGGAAGAAAACAAATTTGTTTGACAATGCTATGCCTCACATCTGACTTCAATAGCAATTTTCTGCCTCTTTGTTGATCCCAAGTTCAATCCTAACGTTTGGATAAGTGGCCAACTGTTGTCTTACTTCTTTTATCGTCATGGAAATACTGTGCCAGGATTCCCTTTTTCTGCAAAGTACTGCAGTGAAAACACAGACTGGTGTGGATGAAGAGTGTGTGGGCATGGGAACACCTGCAGGAATAAGTGGCAGTAGCAGCTTCAGAGCAGGCAGCCATGGACATGAGCACCTGCATTAGATGATAACAGGGATCCTACTGCTTTCCAGATCTCCCCAAATCCAGGGATGGTCTCAAATACATGACAAGCTAAAGCAGTATGTACCAAAAATATTAAAAATGGTGTTTGCAACACATATTACAGGGTAGGAGACATAAAGTGTCCCGATAAGGAAACAGAGAACAGAATGGTTCCCAGAAGAGGAGCAGGCTGGAGAGACAGGAAACCACTGTCACCATCAACTCCTAAAGGTTACAAAAAGGCAATAATCAAAAGTAGCACATGGTTCCTGAAGTAACAACCGAGGAACCATGGCAAAACCTCAACAGGGAATGTTCCTCTTACTCTGTATTGCTGTTAAGTGTCCCTGGACAGACTGCTTGCATTTTGATGCTTGCATCCTGGATAGTCCACTTGGATGTTCCTGTCTTGAACATCCTTGTGAGTAAGAGGATGTAGGGGGTGGCAGTGGGGAAATGAAATTAGTTTCAAATTAAGTATTCTCCTTTCCCTTAGAATCCCACAGTGAGCTTTGCTTCACTGTTTCAAGATGAGCTTTTGCCAGAATTTTCATGGTTCTCCGAGTCTTGTGATTTGCTTTTCTACTGTCTCTTGCTGTCACCTGGGGCTCCATAAGGAAGGACATTGTTGCTGGTGGTAACATCCCCAGTTCTTGCACTGAGTGGATGCTCACTGTAGCAGGACCCTGTCCTGGCCTGTCATACTTGTTGCCAGCTTATCGTGAGTTCCTGGCATGTGAACTGGCCTGTGGTAGCAGGTGTCACTTAATATTATTGTGCAATGTAAGTGTGATAGCAACAGAGCCTTTGAAAGTTTTGGAACAGGTCAAAAGCAGAGGCTACAAGAATATAAATAACTCACTAGTGGTTGATTAGGTATGCAGCCTCAAAAGGTGGGGAAAGTCTGTGTTAAATGTATCGAAGAGAAGCAGCAGCAGCTGAGCAATGAGAAACAGGTCTGAGAAACAGGGTCAGGCACCTGCTGCAGCATGGGAAAGCAACACTTGCCTGCCAGTGCTGCACAGTGAGAGGGGTGGAGGACAAGGGCTAAGAGATGTCTAGAAACAGACACCTTGAAGAAGTGACAGGATGATGAATGTGGTGTGTTTCTGTCCCCAGAATCATTGCTGCAGGATGATTGTGGGGCACTCAGAGCATTCAGAGCTGCTCCATGCAGCCCTTCTGGTGGCAACATGCAGCCACAGAACAGCTGAGGGACCTCTGCAGATCATCTGGTTCAACCCCCTGTTGAAGCAAGGCCACCTAGAGCTATGTCCATATGTCATTTGAACATCTCAAATGATGGAGATCTTCACTATCTGTCTGGTTGCAAACCATGACAAAACCCTTTTGAACTGCCATTGTCAATCAGGCTGGTGCATGGTGCTATGAGTGTGTCTGAGAATGGGGTTTTGTGTACATTTCTCCTATCTAATGCTCCAGTCCTCAGTGAAGCTTTTTAATATATCAACTCAAGATGTCTAACCAAGATTTTGGGCATCATTATAATCTAGCACCTGTGGAACCTTAGCAAAATGCTTCACAGGTATACCAGTGGCAGTGTTTTAGATGTGCTGATTTCCAAAGCAGCTGTTTTTGTAGAGGACAAACACTCAGGCAGAGTGTCATGTCAGCTGGGTACAGCCCTGCAGTTTGCAGCTGATAACACTGATTCTGATGTTCAGCTGCCCTTCATATTTTAAGTGTTTACACCCTTAGCCACCTTTGCCATCACCTGACAGCAGAAACTCTTAGTTCAGCAAGACCACAGCTTTGAGGACTGCTAGGTATATCTCCATGAGCAGCCCCAATTTCCATTCCTGTTCCCCATGTTGTCTGGGAAATCCTCATTATATCAACAAGGCATGCTGGGACGTTGTTTTTGTAGGATTCCTGTTAAGAAGCATCATGATGTTTATGCAAGTTATAGGTAACCAAATCAAAGCCAACTGCTGCCTCAGCAACTATGTTCTCTAAGGGAATGATGATGTTTTAGAATGATTTAGGCAGGGAATGATCTCTAGAGGGCACTTGCTCAATCCCTTTGCTCAAAGCTGGGGTATATCTGAATTTACATTAGGTCACTTAGGGGTTTGTCCAGGTGAGGTGGGAGCTGTAGTCTTCCCCGTTCTCTTGCTCCAAAGACACCTCAGCTTTATGCTGCAGGGTGAGACTCCTGATTAGATCAAGCTTTGGAAAAATGCCCAGATCTGGAAAACATGCTGTGCAAAATTTTAGCAGCTAAGTGAAAAAGTGTGTTGTACAGACACAGGTGGGGTGTGGTTTTCTTCTGAAACAGGCAAAACTCAAGACATTCTGAGAAGACAACCACATCTGTGGACTTGTTTCACCTTCATGCCCCAACTCACCTGTGACAGCCATGTCCTTTTACAGTCTTTGTGATTGGCTCAAGCATGTCCCCAGTTGTTGATGCTTAGTGAGTAAATGCACAAACCTCATGCAGACCCCAGTGCCTGGGCAGAGCTTAGAGTTGCCTCCACTGTAAGAGCACACCTGCCCTACTTGTACTGCAGTTGGAAAGGCAAACAAAATGGACCACCAAGAGAAAAATAACATATTTTCCTTTCAAAGCTGATTTTGCCCACTTTTGGTCTCTTCTCTGGCACATCACACTCTTCACTGGGCCCATGTATATATGAATGTATGTCTGGAAATTGGGAGACAAAAGTTATGCTCCAGAAATGTCTCCTCCCAGGCTGCTGGAGCACATCCTGCCCCTGGAGTGATGCTGTGATCCCAGACCCTTTTCATTAGCACTGATTGTCCTTGTGAAAACTTGTCTATGCATTTCCCTTAGAATGGCCACTAAATCCCATGAGAAAGAGATATGGCGATGATGACTTATTTTGTTTCAGATGAGATTATTTTCTGTTGCAGGATGTGATTTGACAAAAGAAAATTGGGACATTTGATAGGTGGGGTGCTCCTGGAGGGATGACTTTTCAGACTGTCTCTGTTTCACATGGGAGTCTGCCAATGTTTTGCATTTTTGGACCAAGCTGTTTCTCTCTCTCTCAAGGGAAAGTTGGAGGGTGTAAAGAAACCACAGCTAGTGAGCTCTTATTGCAACTGTCTATGTGCCAGCAGCCAGAGCCTCACAGTCTCCTGGAAGAAATGCTCTCAGATAAGGGCCCAGTATCCCTTTGCCAGCTCTGGATGAGTTGGACCAATATGTGGAAAGCTTCATAGCTCTTCCCTTTCTCTCTTGCAGATGTGCAGATGCTCAAAGTGGTAAATACCATGCTGAGTCTTGGCTTCTGAAATGCGATGTAAAGTGGGTTTGGAAAGCACAGGCAAGCAGCTGGTTCCGTGCTTTTTCCCAGGCAGTGTCCTGCAAGCTTCTCCAGGCTTGCTGGCATCATCCATGGACCTAGCTCCTGGCCACCAAAGCAGCACAAGTCCTTTTGCACAGGGACTGGGTTCTCCTGCTGCTCCACTGGCTCTGGTTTGGTGGTCCAGAGAGGATCGTTTGTTGCTTTATTGGTTAGACAGCAGGAGAACCACTGGCTAACTCCTGAAACCTCCCAAGGATGGAGATCCCCTAATACATTGGTATCCTGTCCCAGTGATGCACCACTCTCCTGTGGAAGAGATTCCTCAGTGTCCATCCTGAATCTCCCAAGCTTTCCCTTCAGCAGGAAGACAGGGAATTTCAGTAGAAATCCTGCTTGACTAAAATAAAAGGAGCTTCTTGCAATAAATGCAAAAAAAAAACCCATGCATGTAAGAATGAAAGTACATTAGACAGCAAAATAATTTATTAAACATTGCTTGCTTCATTGAGTCATAGAATCATAGAATATTAAGGGTTGGAAGAAACCTCTAGAGATCATCGAGACCAAACCCCCCCTCCAGAGCAGGCTCACCCAGGGCAGGCCACACAGGAACAGATCCAGGTGTGTCTTGAAAGTCTCCAGAAAAGGAGACTCTACAACCTCTCTGGGGAGCCTGTTTCAGGCTTCATTACCCTCACAGTAGTTCCTGCTCATGTTGAGGTAGAGCCTTCTATGCTCCAGTTTATACCCATTGTTCCTTGTCCTGTAGCTGGGCACTACAGAGAAGAGGTTGGCTCCTCCTATTTGACACCCACCCTTCAGATACTTGTAGACATTAATCAGGCCCCCCCTCAGTCTTCTCATGACTAAACAGCCCCAGTTCCCTCCGTCTTTCTTCTTAGGGGAAATGCTCAAGTGCCTTAATCATCCTCATAGTTCTCCATTGGACTATTTCCAGTAGATACTGGTCTCTCTTAAATTGAAGACCCCCAAACTGGACACCATATTCCAGGTGTGGTCCCACTAGGGTAGAGGGAACCTCCCTACACCTGCTGGACAGTTTTCTTAATGTAGCCCAGGATGCTATTGGCCTTTCTGGCCACAAGGGCACATTGCTGTCCCATGGACAACTTTCTGTCAACAAGTACAGGACTCTTAAGGTCTTTTCTCCATGGCGCTGCTTTCCAGCAGGGCAACCCCTCACCTGTACTGGTATCTGGTGTTGTTCCTCCTCATATGCACGACTCTACACTTGTCCTTACTGAACCTCATGAGGTTCACCCTTGCCCAGCTCCCCAGCCTGTCCAGATCTCACTGGATGGCAGCACAGCCTACTGGTGTGTCAGCCAACACTCCCAAACTTGCTGAGGGTCCACTCCATCTCCTCATCCAGGTCATTGATGAAGATATTGAACAAAACTGGACCCAGTGTAGATCCCTGGGGAACATAGGCTCCATGAAAGGGGCAGCTGCCTCAGGCAGACAGAAAAAGGAAGTATTTTACGGGTGCAATGTCGTTGAGTGGTTAGACATCCTGGAAATCTAGCATAGGCAAATAAGAGCAGATCTGGTGTCAGCACTGCTGACACAGAGCAAGAACAAAGGGCAAGAACACCCACTTCAGATTCCTTCCAAGGGGATGAAAGGGGTCAGAAAATTCCAGCTTAGTCCTTTTCATTCTTTTAACTGCCTATTTTTTAAATTTTTAATTATTTTTTTTTTCCACATGGACTGGAAAGTAGGAAGGTTTAGGAGGCTAAACATATTAAGATACATGTCACAAGACCTCTGTTCAGCAATCCTGGCTGTTGGCAGGCAGATGGAGCTGGAGGTGGGAAAGGAAGATCTCTAGAGGTATGTCCCCAGAGCAAGAGTCAAGAGATCCTTTACAAGACACATGCTTATCTGCCCCAGGGAGCCTTGGTAACCAGTGAGAAGGGTGAAATCCTATTGATACTTCTCAGCTGCTGCTTTTAGCAAGAGACAAAATTGCCACACAGGACTTGTTCCAGACACTGTGCTATGTGACTCCTGACCATTCCTTACCCACTCAAACAGAACAGCTCAGTACTCTGGGGGCAGAAATAGGAGAAAGTGAGAAGTTCCTCTCAGACCATTTTTCCGCTTGTAGATACCAAACTTTGAAACATGAGAAGAAAGCCCCCATAATTCCTGTGCAATGTGTTTCAGAGCCTGAAAGACAATGAAAGGTGCCACAGGGTTCATCTAAGTCCCACCAGCAAGCCCTCTGCTGCACCCTGGTCTGCTGGCAGCTTCAATAAAATGATGCTCCTGCACTGTCACGAGTGCCCCAGAAGCCAGACCAGGAGGGGTGAAGGAGGCAGAAGCCAGTACCCTCTTCCAGAGTTGCATGTCAATACAGAGAATGCCTTCAAGCACCTGTGGGGACTTGGGGATGTCTCACACAGTGCTAGCCTGTGGTCTAGGGGCTGATAGCTTGTCCCAGCTGGGAACAAGCACACTTCTCCCCAGAGAGCACTGGAGACTTCAGGTCAGCAGTCTAGCCTTAGCCACAGTCTTGAAGCCAGAAGGATCTCTTCCATGGGAACAGTTTTCTTAAGGAAGTGCCAAGGAATACAGGCAAACGTTTGCATCAGTTCCCCAGGAATGATTTCTCAATTTCCACACTAGCCAAACTCAGAAGCACTCACAGAGCAAGCTGTTTCCCCCAAGCTGCTAACAGCACTTGTAACCTGCCTGCTTCAGGAGGAGTTGGTATGCTGTCCTGCTATGTGTAGGTAGCACCCTATCATTTTCTGGTGTCATCTGTGGGACTCTTGGATCTACTTCTTTAATACTGCTAAAAATGTGCAGTGCAGAGATAAAGTTCACTTGGGGGGGTCAGATGGGGGAGAATGGAGACTTAGCTCAAGGAATTAGCCCACCCCATTAATCAGAAACCCATCATGATGGAGGGGTAATTCAGAGCAATGCTGTCAGACATAATTACTGAAAATACTTTATTGACATCAATAGTAAAGTATGAACATTGGATTATACATCCCTTGGTATATAAATGACAAAAATGCAAAACAAAACCATCTACAGGAAACCCACAAGCAGTCCAATAAACAAGTACCATCCCACTGAAAAGCTGCATGCCCAGACCCTCCCCCATACTAATAGCAAAGAGTAATCCCAAAGAAACCAAGCATTAGCACTTCCTTTGGAAATACTTGTTCTGGGTTTCAACTGTTACACACAGTATCACCTTGAGTGCTGCGGGAAGAAAAAAACCACTCAACGTGGGTCATGTCCAGAATTCACTTCTGTGCATCTGTAAAAAAAGGCGCCAAAAAATCCCAGGGAGAGAAATTTAATGGCCAGTTTGAGTCAAGAGCATTTCATGAGTTTGACCAGTGCAGTTTACAGAGGGACAGTGACACCTGGAAATCATAGGTCAGCACTGAATGGCAAAACAAGTAAGTAACAAAAGGCATCTTCGGCTTTTCATGGCTTGTAAGAAAAGAAACTAAGTGATGGTTCCTTGTACTGCTAATGTTTCTATGCTAAAAATGGTTTTCAGGTTTCCTGATTTTCCAGTTTCCATTTCTCCCCTTCTTCAAAAAGGCACATGTATAGAAACCTTTGATTGCCACAGCCAGAAACAAATGCTCAGGCCGCCTCCATGATATTCAATGATTTCAGCATACAGCAAAAACAGTTGTTGCACTGTTTATTTTGTTGAGCTTTTTTTTTCTGATTTTCAGAGAATCCTAAGGCAAGGAGCACTCCCGTCAGCCCTGCCAAAACCAATCATTCAATTACAACAGGTATCCCTTTTGCATAGTCTGTTAGCAGACACTGCTACAGCTGAAGATCCCAACTCTTCAGCTAACACAAGGCTTAGCACATGGTGCTCTTGGCAGATAAATAGGATTTTCCCTGGAGCCTTGATGAGTTTTGGTGCTGATCTGCCACCTGTGGGAGTGGGGCCCTGCTTCTAAGGCACCTTTGAAAAAAAGTAAAAATAAAAAATAAAAGTCCTTGTCTGTGTCTCAATTACTGGTGCAGACTACAGCTACACCGATGGTTTACACGTAGAGATGTAACCTTAACTTGTGTGACACATCCTCTTCTTGTACCCCCTTCTATCTGCAAGAGCTGGAGCCTTACCTGCCAAAAAGGAGAAATTTTTAAAATGCACCAATAAAGAGAGACTGAAAAGGTGTCTGGGTGTCTCCCCAGTAACTACAGTCTCCATGCCTACTTTGAGCCACTGCTGGCCTAAGAAGAAACCCACTGTACCCCAGCCTCTGCAGGATCCCACCCCTGCAGTGCAAGGGTTCAGCACAATTTTCAGGTTTCCAAAACAACAACTAAAGAAAACAAATCAAAAACCTCAAAACACCAACCAAAGAAAAAAAAAAAAAGGCAGTGCTGAAGATGATCCCCTGTACAATTGTCCCTGATTTTAACAGCCTTCAGCACAGGCCAAGGAAGTGCAAATTGCTGTGGTCAGAGCTGGTGGCACTCACCAGAAGGAATTAATTTCTCAGTTCTGGATGAGAGCTTTGTATCACTTAAAGTAGCTCCAAGGGTGTTAGCACTTGAGCCTTTGTATGGTCATGAGAAAGAAAAGCAGAGTGTTTGTACAGGTGGTGCCCTGGTGCACTGACAACAAGCAGTACTCCAAAACATGCAGGTCCCTCAAAGCGTGAGAAAGCCAGAAGGGAGTTTCCTGATAGAGGACACACATTGTAAAAGCCTTTAGGAAAAGAAGTATCAATTGGATGTCAGCCCTGCTGTGAATATCTCAGCACCGCAGGAGATTTCATGCACAAATATACAGAGCAACTATAATACATGGCTTACATATAATGACGCACATAAAAAGCCTACTACTCTGAAGATAAAGGAGGCCTTGAATCATATCCTATTATGCTGTACCCTAGTTTAATCTGGTATTAAATATTCTGCTTATGATATACAAATTACTTTAGAAAGTTACTAAAATGTTACAACACAAATAAAAGTAATAGGTGAATTCAAGTTTTATGCAAGACCTTGCAAGAAAAAAAAATCTGTTTTATGAAGCTTCAGACAAATGTTTAAATAGTGTGGTAACTTCTACCATGGTTAACGAGTATCAGCAAATTTTAAGGTCATAATTTAATCATAGAATTAAATAATTTCAGATTTCAGAAAAAAAAAACCCCAACCCCCCCCAAAAACCCCCACCACACACAGACACAAATCCAAAACCAAAACAACAAAAAAAACCCACAAACCAAACCCAACCCAAAACCAAACCCAAACCAAACAACCAAAACCACACACAGACACAACAAATAAACCAACCAAGAAAACCCAACAAAACCAAACAAAAGCAAGAAAGCAAACAAAACCAAAACACCCTCCCAAAAAAAAATAAATTCCAAGCACTGAAAACACCCCCTTCCACCCCCAAAAAAAACACCCCAGGTGTTTATTGCCAAGGCTAAAAGTCACTATCACATCCAGAAGCAAGGCCACCTCAAGCCACTGGTTTTTGCAGACGCCATCTGTGTAGCTCCCACCCTGTGCAGAGAGCATATTGGCAAATTCTGGCAAACTCCTGCTCAACTCACTGAAAGCCTTCTGAGACAAAAGAAATAATGCAACATTGAATCCAGACTTGATTGTTCAACACTTGCTCTGCACAAGAGATTTGTTTTGGTCAGTATGAGAATAAAATATTGTCTCCATTTTAAAAAAAAACCAACCTAATGCAAAGCGTAAACTTGTACAGTTTTAGCAGCACTTTACAGTCCTTCATAAAGTAAAACCAAGAAACAATTGAAAGGAATGTTTCAATCCACATCATTTAAAACCCCAAATATCATGGGCAGTAAGTAATTGCTGATACATCACAGTTGTAATCAGTAAAATCTGGGGTCCAGCAATTAACTCAACAGTGGGAGCACTGCAACAAATAGATCAGATTTAATATTTTCAGGAAAAGTAAATATTTAAATGTCTACAACTCTTATGTACAGCTTCTGGACTTGCAAAAGAACAGAGAGCCAGAAGTTGTGTAAAGTCCAGTTTGGAACTGAAATAAAAGAGAAAACAGGAAAAAAAAAGCACTTGTCTAACCAATTTGGAGATACTTTGGCATGCCAACAAAGGCCTTTTTTGGTTGATTGCAACTGTTATAAAACCAGCAGATATAAAGCATCAGTGAGGCCAGATGTCCTGGAAAACGGGCAAGGGCTCTAGTGTCTGTGATGTTAGCTCTTTGGTGAGCCAATATCCACTGTGATCTTTGTATACAGAGGGTACTTGTCAGTTCTCAACACCTTGTAGGATAGTGTGTTTAAGCCGTCAGAGTTCATTGTCTCCCTTGTGTGAGCAATTCGGTCAAACCTGCGGAACGGTTTGGAAGAAAACAACCAAAACAAAGATGGAAGAGGGAAAATAAAAACAATAAAGAAAGGAAAAAAAATAAAAAGAAGTTTAAACAATTTGAACTTTACTATAAAAAGTACCCTCTCAGGAAGCATTTCCAGTGTTTTAAGAACAGCCTGAGGACCAGTACAGGTCCCACCAACTCCCCAGATTTGGCCAGCATGAGCAGTGGGCACAGCATCCCCATGGGGACAAATTTTAGCCAGGAAAAAGCAGCCAAAGCTTTTAAATTACACAAGTCCTTGTCTCAGCTCTGCACTAGAGCACAACTTGTATACACCAAAGACAATCTGGGAACAATTGCTTGGAGTTTAATTTACTGCATTTAGGAGAAAGTTAAAAAAGGAGTTTAGGAGAAAGTTAAAAAAGGAGAGAGGTGTTCATGACATAAAATATTGGGGAAAAGGTCTGTAATAAGGTAATAAACTGGGGAGGGGAAGGGGGCAGCTTTTGGCACAGGGAATAGAGAGGTCAGTGAGGGAAGATGGCTGCAAGTCTTCCACAGTTGGGGTTTTTGAACTGCAGAGAGCTCCAAAGAGCCAGAGCAGCAAGGGCAGGAGGTGCCCTGTGAGTTCGCCTTAGGATGGGGCACACTCACCTCTCAGGGTTGGGTTCATTCTTCCGATCCCGGGAATGACGAATCATTCTGCACTTTCCAATGAGAGCATCTGGACGGGATATCCCCATGCCTTTGAACACCAGCCTGTGAAAAGCAGTTAAATTAAATACTCATGACAGGCAACAAACATGGGATGCTTCACTGGATCATTGCTTTTAGTGTCTTTTTCTTACTCCTTTTTTTCCGTTGAGGATGGTGCTAGTACACTTGCAAGCTTCCCAGCACCAAAAGAGGAGAAGGACACTCTCTTTCCACACAAGCACTTCAGTGTGGGGAAAAAAGACACCTCCCCACTAAGGATCTGTTAATTCACTGCACCCTCACTTACACCACCAGCTCCACCAGCTCCCAAAACCAGCATTAACCTTGCTGCAGGCTGTAGACTAAAATTTGAATGGGAGGCATTTCACCCACCTATCTTTTAACCTATCTGGAAAGGAGCCAGAAGAGCATTGTTTCTTTGGATGTGAAAGCTGCAGTGCTGGTAGAAACTGAAGATAACAGTGGTGAAGTAGCATGGAGGGAAGCACATGGTTAAAGACACAATGGCATCAGCTAGGACCCCAGCCTGTCTTTATTTGCATGCTCTCCACAAGGCACCTGCAGTTCATGGACACATATGCTGGAAAAGTATCGTGTTTCTGCCTGTGTCTCCCTTTTCATTTCTATGTAGCATCAGATCCTGAGTGCCCCCAAAAGAAAAATCTCCCACCTTGCTCAGAATGCCCTGCCCCACTGGAAGGCTGCCTTTTCCTTTCTTTATTAAACAGAAGTGCTGAACCTCAGGAAAGTACAAGCATTTTCAGGAAGACCTTTCCTGAGGCTGAAAATAGCTTGGAAAGCACAAAGACTACGCAGAATAGTTTTGCCATTGAGAAATGTGAATAGGACTTCCCCATAATGGTTTCTCGCCGCAACTGCCCTGGGGATGTGAAGCTGTAAGGTCACACAATCCCATGTCCATTCTCTGCTCTAGTCTTCAGGCAGGGCTAGTCCAAGCCTGCCTTCTGCAACACCCTCCCCCTCTCCAGCAGTTCTGAACCCTGCTTGGCTTCCTTCCGGGCAGGAAGCATCAACATTTAGAGCCACATAAAGCCTGAGAAATGAAGCTCTCCTGGAAACAGCCTGCTAATAGGTTGCAGATCCAGGCAAGCCTCGGGCTGTGCTGGGCTAGGTGGGTCAAATTCTTTTCCACTGCACCATGCACCCTGAATCCCCTTCCCTTGGCCAATGCTGGGAGACCCAAGAGCGAGCTGCTCCCACCCATGCACCAGCGCAGGTGCTTGCAAGGCTGCACAGCCAATGAGTGAGGCATGTGTTGGGCAGGGGTGGGATTTTTCCATCTGGATTGACACCCCAGCACATCTCAAGAGCTGCAAAATGGAATACCAGCACCCAGGAGGAACATGTTTTCTCTGAGCCAACAGGTCGCCCATCTGCAACCTCTGTCCGCCACCCTAAGGGGACCCCCTACCATAGTCAGAGTCAAAAGATACCCCATGCCTCCCCCACACCTGAGTGAGAACAGCAGGTCCATGCTCATTCCCATCCTGGAGGCACTCCAGGTGCTAAAGTGGTATTTATTTACCTGTTATAAATGTCATCATCTTCGCCACCCCAGCCCCAGTAATTGTTTGGGAACCCGTTGATCTTTGTGAACTGCTCCTTGCTCAAGGCAGACACACCTCCAAAATACTGATTGTAAGGCAACCTGGAAGCAGGGAGAAAAGGATATCAGAGAAGGAGAGGTGCTAGCCAAGGAGCAGTGTACATGAAAAAAGGGCTTACTGCTACCCTTCACCTCAGCCCACAGCAAATCAGCACCTGCTGCACATGTTTTGGCGCCGCAGACTTGGTCAAGGCAGAAGGAGCTGGTGAGCTTGGTCCCAAACATAGCTGTGAAGGATTTTGCAACTGGCAATGGCTGCAGCCTTTCACTGAGAAGCACAATGTCCTCAAATGACATTCTGGTGAGATGCCATTACCCCACCAAAAGATAGATGGATGACATACATGGCTTGGGAGTGGCAAAAGCCTTCTCTTGCAGCTCCACTGCTCTACTCCATGCCCCCCCCCCCCCCCCCGGAAAGCCTTCAGCTAGCAGCATGACCTTCCACACTCAGAACCAACCATCTCCCACTAGAAACAGGGAGTGATTCACCAGGGTATCAAGGACAAATGAAATTCAGACCCACAACACAAGTACAGGACTCACACAGGGATCACCAGGACCTACCATAGACCCTGCCTGTGCTTTAGCAGGCAGAAGCTGCTCCTGGAAGCTCCATTTCTGCTCCGTTACCTAGCTGCAAGAAAAAACCCGCAGCTTCTGCGGTGCTGGTGACAGTCCTGAATCCAAGCAGGACCTGGACTGGGTCTAGAGTGATGTGCAGGGGTCCTGCCACCAAAACAACTGGTATTGCCTTGAGCAATGCTGGCTACCAATTTTCACTTTGCAGATAAGCTTTTAAAACTCCCCCTTGGGCATCCAAAATAGAAAAAAAAGAAAGGAAAAGCAAGACACATCTATTTACAACAACTTGCTGAACCCTGTGTATGCTGAAAGGCATTTTGCTTCATGTTGCTCTCAGATACCAGGTCCCTCCGTTGTCCAAAATGGAACAGCCAAATATATTTTATTTTGCTTTTAAAATACTGTCTGATGCAGTGTTTTTAAAGCTGCATGTAACTCTTGCTGTGCAAGTATCTCACTTTTCAGACTGGGTGGAAACACTAGCTGTCTTCCAGCTCTCAGCCTGAAACACAAGAAGAGATAGGCAGGCATCTGCTAAACTATGGGCTCTTAGCTCTTCCTTGCCCTACATTGCACTTTCCAGAAGCCACATATAGTTTAATAAATCGCTCAGCTGCATTTCTCCCCCTTCCTCGTCTCCAGCCGATCCCTCTCCCTGCAGGGATGCACATGCCAAGGCAGGCTTTTGCCAGAGACATTTTCCCATGCTTTCACAGGTGGGTGGGGATGTGTAACACGGCGCCCGGCCTGCTAGGCTAAAGGTGGTGTTAGGAACAAAATCCCCCTCCAAAAGACATCTCACCGAAATCCAAATTTATCCATGGATACAGAAAGGTGCCGTGGCTGGCTGTAACATTTGTAGGTGTTCCTGTCATCCATTGGGATGAGGTCTACGTCACTAAACACAAAGCAGTCATAGTCATACTCTTTCAAGGCTTCTGCAAATCCTATATTCAGCAGTTTTGCACGGTTAAATTCTTCTTCTCCATCCTAATTTGAAAACAAATAAAAGCAATTAAGTGACTTAAATGTAACAGTTGGCATCAGCAGCTTCTTACCTGGCACTGGATGCCAGTGCTGCCGCGCTGGCTTGGCATCCCTGTAGTGGACTGAGCTCGAGCACTCCCCCCACAGCACCCATGGGAGATGCACAGTGAGCTCCCATCCCAGAATGCTGCCCAAAGGATGATGGCATCTGAGCCAACTACAAAGCCACAGGGGCTGCCAAAATGTCTGAGGAAAGGCTGGATGTGGTTCAGGTCCCTTATCTTGGTGAAAGGCTCCAAGAGGGCAGGTTTGATGCTGAGCAGTGCCCCTGTCCTGCCCCACACACAGGTGTTTCAGGATTGAATTTTGTCATAAAGTTTACAGACTGCCAAGGTAAGCAGCTGGTGCTTTGTGGAGCAGCAGAGAATAGCGTAAGCGACAAGCTCCTCTGGAAGGAAGGACACACACTACAGAGAGAAATCTTGACGGTACTTTGGCTTACAGTCAGGTCAAGGGCCATTGACCAAAATCTTTCTGTGGCCAGCACTCTGGCACCCTCTTCCTAAGCTTTGCCAAAACACAGTTGTGGGACTGTAGCACAGCCTCTGCTGAGCAGCATGTATAAGCATGCACCAGCGTCAAACTACAAAGCATGGAGTGGCACCAGGAGCTAAGGTCTGCCACTTTGCCACTTGCTCCTGCTCTCATGCTAAGCCCTTGGCAGTCATGCACATGCAGGGACAGGATGCTCTGCAGGCCCTGGGAAGGTCATAGCTTGTTTGGCACATGGCCATGCCACACAGCCTTGTTTAGTGGGCAGCAGGTTGGTGTGAGCTGCTTCCTGCAAGAGCTACAGCTCACGTGCTGGACAGCATCTTCTATGGTAATACAAAGCCCCTTATTTACTGCTCCTCTGCCAGCCAGACTATGGCATGATTTACCATCCCCTTAGTGCCCTTGCTGAGAAAATGAAACTAGGAAGGCTTTCATCATGATGCGAAGGACCTGAGAAGGGCTGACATGGCAGTAGGACACGTTGGTCCCAGAGCAGGCACAGCTAATGAAGGTACCTGCAGAGAGACAAGGGGCCTGCAGACAGCAGGGCAGGAAAATCTCCACCCTCCTGAGCAACAAGCACCCACTCTCCTCCCTGAGCAATGAGGCACCCAAAAAGAATCAGTCTGGCCTCTCAAGCAGAAACATTTCAAAAGCACCTGTGGTTTTGAGCACAGGCATGGGCTTGTAAATTGCGTATTTTCAAAAAACAACAGGATCATACCCATAAACCCAAGAATACTGTTAGTTTGAGAGCAAGGATTTCCAATCCAGGACACAGCTATGCAGCAGCACCTTCAAACACAAACCCTGTATAGAGGAACAGAGCAGGGAAGAGTGGACTCACAGGGCATTGCTGAAGGAAGCTGAGGTTTTTTTGCCAGGCTGCCAAATATTGAAAGGCTGCCAAATCCTTTCACTTCGAGCTCATCCCACATTTCCTCCTCCACACCCACTTAGCAGTGTTGAGCCAAAGGACACCCCCACTGTGGAAGCCATCCTCCCATCCTGTGGTACCTGCACCTGGCACAGGATGCAAATCGAGGATGGATAAAATATCATGCCCAAGGAGCAGCAGCTTAAAACATCACCTCCTCCCAAACAGCTTTGCCTAGTTAATGAATAATCCATTTGTAAACCATTTAATCCAGACTACTTAATGGACATGCAGATAGAGAGCCAATGCTGGTTCTTGAAACAGCCACAAACATCTTTCAAATGAAGGTTTTAACATTCAAGTGTCAAATCAAGGTTTTCAAAAGCATTCATCACCTGCCTTGGGCATAAATGACTTCACAGGGAGAAGTGAGCTTTTGTGGAGGAGGATCTGAGCAAATCGTCACCCGAAACAAAAGGGTTCACGCAATAACTAAGGTGGTGGGAAGATGATCACTATCATGCATAAGCAAGAGTAGTGAAAATCTGAGCATGGAAAATGAAAGTAAGTGGAACAAAGAGGCTGGGCAGAGGGAGTGGCAGAGACTGTGGGATCAGAGGGTTTTCTTCCCCAGCAGAGAGGGGGTTGCCCAGCCCCGGCTACCAAGCACTCTGCAGGTCCCACTGCATCACACCCAGGCCTGGCTCCATACCCCCAAGGGAGTCTTTTCCTGCTGCCAGTGTGAAGTGCAGTATGCTCACGCTTCAAAGCAACCGCTGTGGTCCAGCTTAGGAGAGTGTCCTCATTTCACACCCTTTGGCTGCTCTTTTCATAATGAATTTTCAAAGCAAAGGGTAGGTCACATAAATTTTATTACCAGCAGAGGCTCAGCTGTACTTCTTAGCCACACCTTCAGGTAGCCTCTAGCTTCACTGGGTTATAATGAGGGGTTGCAACAACACAAAAAGCTGCCTTGTTGAAACCTCTCCCCCAAAAAAACCCCAAAGTACAGCTCAGTGCCTGGATCAAGAGTGCACAGGACCTCTTCGGCCACATCACCACCTGGACCGCAGCAATGCCCACACCAAGGCCCTGCATGAGGAGGGGGAACAGACACATACCAACGCTCCCTGTGGGCATTGCTGTTCTCCCAAACAGCCACACAGATTCCAGCTTCAAAACGCTTGAGGAAATAAAACCACATATCACAACCGAAAAAGAAGACAAAGCCACTTTTTAGTAACTTTACTGTAAGCAGGTAACTCACGCAGCAATGCTTACAATGCTGTTACCAACCATGCCTCCTTGGAGGGAAGGAGGCTGGCTTTCTGTTGCAGGAAGTATGCAGGGGCTTCTCAGCATGTGTCAGAGCACAGAAAGACTAAGCTTTTGATTTTTGCAGAAAGCTCTGGTTTTTTACATAAGATAATGTGGAAGCACTGGTATGCTTGCAGTATCTGAGATTAAAATCCTTCAGAAATGTGCTGCAGGCTTCCATCTTTGACTGATCCACAACTTTTTGGAAGGAAAAAAATAAAATGAGAATTCAGAATTGGGAAATTTCCTTTCTTTGCTGCTGTCCCTTCCAAGACAGCACAGGGCATGGTGCCACAGGTGACCCTTGAGAGTGAAGATAAAGGAGAACTGAAGAAACCTCCAGCCTTCCCATCTGCTTCACAGAGCTCCTCATCCCATAGAGCCTCTCTGTTATGTGCTACAAAGAAACAGACCCATTTGGACTTGTTTGAATAGAGGAGTATCATCCTCAAGAGCTAGCAGTGCAGGGGGAACTGCTGTTTTGACAGTGTACCCAAGTTCTAGGCATGACTTCCACGTTTACTCAAATGGAAAGCATGCAGTCCAAGAACACTTGTGCAACTTTTTTCCCCTATGTTTTCTTGTCCTGAAATTCACCCTATGGCTGAGGTTAGTGCTTGTTTTCAACACCTTTTTCTGCCTTCTGGTTTTACTGCTTCTTCCAGCATGTCCAAGTCCATCCCCACTCCCTGGTCCACAAGAGATGGGCTGAAGGTAGACAGCAGTCCTGGAATGTCTGACACTGACTCATTGTCACACCTGGAGGTGATCAGCCCAAGCAAAAGAACAACCAAGATTTTTTACTTCCCATCTTTTACCTTTTCCTCATCTAGCTCATTCAGCCAGACTTATTAATGGATGCTACCTTTTTTAAGAGCCAGACAGATAAAGTTATTTTGGAATGTTCACTTAAGCTAAAGGGCTCACAAATCAGCAAGAAGCCATCTTGTCACAGTTTTGTCCTACCTCCCACTTCCATGTAAGAGGCAACTCTGTGAAAGACAGCACAGCAGTGCAGAGGATCCATGGCTGCACTTCTCTCACATGGTTCCTAAACCTGCCACGTTTCAGGGGGATGACAGTGAAGATACGTGTTTCTGGCCAGACAGGAGAGAGCCATCACCTCCAACAGGAGGCTGTAACCTAAGTCAGGGATCTGCCAAGACAGCCTAAACCACACACACAGTGTCCATGTGAATATCCACACTCTAGTGCACTTTAGCAAGTAGCAGCAGAACCCGCATACAGAGAAACCAGGAGAGACTTTGCTGTTACTCTATCAGAGGGTGTTTTGAGGCCTCTGCACCATGACATGAGACACTGGGAGTGAGCAGTCAATGGGGAAACTTGCCTCCCTATGAGGGTAAGCAGGAGTCAAGCACAACCTCCTCCTTTGTCTGCATAGCTTGGGGGTCCTGATAGCCCCTGCAAAATAACACAAGTAAGCGGGATACCCCAACCACTCCATTCGCACACACACACTCTAGAGAAGTGCAACTGAGGACACCACAGGTAACACTAGGGGCCAGTGGAAAACAGATGAACAACAGCAGAGTTTTCAGGAAATTTGCTAAGTCTCTCCTTCTCCAGACTTCAGTTGGGCCACACAAGCATTTTCAACTGCAGTGAGAAGACTCGTGTCTAGACCTGCACATGCAGGTGGCCACACCTGAAGGCACCAGGCAGCACATGGGACTAAGGCAGCACCAAGGATTCGCCACTATCTTCCCACTTGCTGAAGTCAAGCTGGCACAGCGTCAAAGGGGTGCTGCAAAAACCACCATGTCTAGCCATGTGTCTCCATCTCAAATTTAGCTGAAAGATCCTGTAACAGCTGCTCCATACATTGCATTTGGGTTTTGCTGAAGGTAAAAAAAAGAGTGCAGCAGATGAAGTATGATGTATATTTTCCACTGGCTCCTGTTACACACTAGACATTTTACAAACGCCATCCTCCTGACCTTATCCAAGTCCTACTCTGAGGCATTTAGGCAGGCAAGAACAGCATGGTGGAGACACAATGGACTCATGATGGAAACACATTGTGCTGAAAGGAAGAAGTTTGACATTACCAGTGCAGCAGTAGCAGGACTCAGCACTCCTTTTTCTTTCTATGAGATGCAGAGCACAGAAGAGCACGTAGGCAGCGTGTAAGAACCAGATCACACAGTAATTCTCCTTGCTTCAGTGATTGCTTTGATATAGACAGGATTAACAAGTAAAGGTAATATTTCCCCACTAGAAGGAAAAATAAAAGAAAAAAAAAAAAGAGGGCAGATGCAAAGGGAAGGACAGAGAAGAAAAAGAGAAAAGCAATTGTCAAGACAGCAGAGAAATCAGACCGTTTTCCTACTACACTTTTGACAGAATTAATACATTTTCTGCAACTCTATTCAGTGTTCCCACTTACCCTTGAGAGATGCATCCAGTGGGTTTACCACCACTGACCTCTCTGCCTCTACCAGATACAGGTTCTTAGAGGCATGTAGAAGGAGCATATTCATTTTACAAATCAATTAGTCTTACTTCCTAACCTACATCTGATGCTGGATGCGTCCAGGACATATATACCCCGAGTGTCACTTCTGCAAGGGAACCATCTGAACAAAATACTTGCTTCAGTAATTTTTGCGAGGGATAACTTTAGACCATACAGAAAGCCCCGCAGCCCTAATGCTGGAGGACAGGACCAGAGAAGAGGAGAAGCCATCAATGCAGCATGCACCATCACAGCAACAGCAGGAACTTCAAACCAGGCTTCAGACACTGCCTGCCTTTCAGGGTGCTGGCACAGCACCATGTGATTGGGACCCTTGCTTTCCTTACCCTTGAACACCACTGATCGAAAAATTCTAGACCCACCTACACTGCTGGCATTTTGCAAAGCAGACAGTGGCTTGCCCATAGGTGGTGTCCCAGCACCATGGGCAGGCAGCTCTCCCTGTTCCTCCATAGAGCCAGAAGGTGAGCCGCACCTGTCCAGGTAAGCAGCAGCCCCCACTGCAGGACCACTGCTGGAAGCAGCATCACACCCTCACTTCTGAGCCATGCTCAGAAAAGGGAGGCATGCTGCCCTGCAGACTTTACCCACCCATATCCCCAGTGACTGGTGGGGACCACGCCTTAAGCAACCCTGTGTCACCAGTAATTTGCACCAGCAAATGCTGCATGCGTAAGAAAATTCAGACTGAAGGAAGAAGGGCTGGGGCTGGCCCTGTGATGCTGGACCACAGTGGCATCAGCTGCTCTTTGGAAGGACTTAATTTCAGAGCACATTGTGCCAGTTTACAGGCTGAAACACCTCATGCCCTTAGCAAGGAGGACGCCAGGCCACAAGCACTGGCCACCGACAGTAGCACATACTGGCTGGTGTGGTTGGGAGCTACCACTAATTCCCCATAAAACCCTTTTGCTCAGATCCCTGGCACCCTGGAAATGAGCAAAGTAAGATAAATAGTAGTAATGGAGTATTAGTTTTCTCTCTATAAAAAGGTCTCCCTTTAACTTTCAATTCTGTGAAGAAATTTATCACTTGGGCATTCATTTAAAAAACCCAAGGTGTTGAATGTGCCAAACACATTAGCTGATCTGCATATTTCAGGAGTTACATTTAAAGAAGCATGTTATTTCATCTCAGTTTTTACAGAGTTAAGAAAACAGGATATAAATACATATCAAAGAGAGAAACTGCACTGTGATGATTGTCCAGCTGGTGGTCTCTGCTGGGGCTCTCAGAATTTAATCTGCCACTGCACCCCATGCAAATGCCTACACATTTTAAGATTTTCCAAGTGTGAACGTCCCCTACATATTTAACCACCATTAAGGTATAAATTTAAGACAGCTTCTTTGGAGTGAAACATGCCTTTTTTTTTTTTTTTTTTTAATCTTATAGGTCTGTGGTCATCAGATATCTAGAAAAATATACAACACCCACACACACCCCATCACTACTTGTTTCTTTTCTGTTCTTCACCTGAAGACAATCATTCACCTATTGTAATGCCAGAGCTTTGCTTTCTCCATCCTGACACTTTGAGCACTATTCCTAGCATGAACAGAAGTTCCTCAAGAAAATAAGTGAAACCCTATGGCTTCATGGCATACCCAATGCCACATTAGACATAAATGCCACCTTGCCACCTTAAAGATCTCTGTACACAACTCCTGCACCAGCTGGGAAAAGAAATGTTTAGAAAAAAGTACTAGATTGAGTTGTCGTATTAGGGATTTCTTCCTTCTTCACCAAGTGGTTTCTTTAATCAGAAGCTCTTTAGAGTGAATTGTACCTGACCTGAAGACAGGACTTAGGCTTTCCATCAAAGCAAAACTGATCATGTTCATTTCCACTGTTTCTTTTTTGGTTCTAGTTTTTTTTTTTAAACAACCGTACCCCTATCTGCCAGCCCACTGCTGTTCAGGGTAAAGCCTGTTTTACGGGGTACAGTCACTGTTATGAGAGCAGTATGAAGCCCTGCGTCTTTCGCATCTTACCTGGTTGATAACATACACTCCATAATCTAGTTGCTGCCTTTGGAGAATTGGGTGCAGGTAATAGAGCCAGTACTTCAGGTGCTCCTCTCGGTTTCTGAATGGTATGATTATTGCTACTTTCTGAAGTGCTATACAGTCCTTTGGAGCAAAACGACCTCCGGCTTTGACTTCTGGGTTTATTCTCGCCACTTCTTCCAGGTTCACTGCCTGGGAAAACTCCACATGTAGTGCACCAACTGGAAAAGAGGCACAGTACAGAGTTAGCACACACACTCTCGTTCATTTGAGTACACACCCTTTACGCAGATTTCAGTGGTTTTGATTTGTTTGGGGTTTTTTGTTTGTTTTGTTGGGTTTTTTTTGTGATCCAAACAAAATCCCATCGGTGCCTGGAGGTCTTGAAGCTTGGACTAGCCATAGTCAAAGCAAATGCAGAAGGCCATTCAGAGCGAACCCACAAAGCCTTTTGGTATCGGATGCCAGACCAGTGTTGAAGTTCCTCCTACCTGTGTGGCATTTCCACGTGCACCATGAAACCAGACTAGAGAATAATGTTGCCCTCTGCACTCTCACTCACCCCTGCACAGCGTGAGATTTGAGTGCTTCACAAATATTTTTGCTGTCCTACCAATGTAATTACACCAAGGCTAGCCACATGCAAAGTGAACAAAACCCCCTTTCTTGTTTCCTTTTTCTTATACTCTCAGTGTTCTGTTGGCATGCCCATTTTTAATTTAAAGTCCTGTATTAGAACTACTGAAAAAAACCCAAACATATCCAGATTTGCATGCAGGTTGGCAATTCCCGCGCACAGTTTCAACAGTGTAGGGTTTTGAAACCACCAAAATAATCTGTGCCAACACTGACGTGTAGAACTGGGAAGCCCCCTAGCATCACAGAGAGGATGGAAGCCTCTGAGCTGCTGGAGGTGGAGCTCAGTGAGAAAGGGCAGTGGCAGCCTGGGCACTGATATGGCTGATGTGACCTCCCTTGCAAACTTTGGCTCAGGCACCTGCCGGAGCACCCTTTGCTTGCCAGGGCAAAGAGACAACTCTGCCACATCAGCTCCACAGTGGTCCCCCACATACAGCTACACGTAGATCTGGGGCTCAACACAACATCACCAGCCATTACCTTTTTGTGGACATCGTCTTTTAACATCAAGGCTGGCCTTTCTGCAGTGTTTGCTTCTAGCTGCTCTGGTCCTGATGAACAGACTTGAAAAAAACCTAACCAGTGTGGTAGCTGCCTGCAGAAGGATCTTTGCTCCTGACACATCCTGCTCCCAGCAATGGAGAGCTAAGAAATCGGGCTTTACACACACACTTGGCTCCCACTATAATCTCTGCAGCTGGTGGGGATGTTGATCCCACCCCCAGAAAGTGGGTCTTCATAAACACTAGGTTGGGGTCAAATCCTTAATGATCTGGCTGCTGTACCATCCTCCTCTCCTCCGTCTGGGTGATTGAGCACATACAGCTGTGTGTATGCATGTACACACTGGTATGTGTATCCTACAGCTACCGCCTCTTCTTTGCATGTGCTGAAGAGATGCCCAGGCCCCTCCTAGGGCTCACAGGGCATGCAGACCCCAGCAGTGAGTACACTCCACTAAAGGAGCCCCCTGAGAAAGAATAAGTGATTTTTAGAGCTTTAAAAGACAGCTGCCATCACAATCAACCTTGTGCAACCTAGCCCAGCATGTGGCCACTAAAAAAGTAGAAATAATGCTCCAGGCTTGCAGCTCATTACCTTGTTATTTATCTAGAAGAAAGTACTTCAGTTTGGTTGTGCTGCCCCTCAAATCCATGGTTGCTTGGGCTGGAGATGCCAGAAGGAGACCGGCTAAGCAGGCAGAGGTGCTCATTGTAGCTCCAGAGGCAGTGAAGAAGCTTTGCTGCCTGGTTCACTGACTGTGAAGCAGAGACAAGAACCTGCAGAAACAGGTATTTTGGGCTGGATGAAAAGGCATTGCCCAGACTCTGTGCTTTGCACAGAGAAGGCAGAGATTTCTTACACTCCATGCACTGGGATCAGTCTGCCGGATCAGTCTACCTATGCTCTCAGCACTCCTGTGGCTCCTAGCTGTACCCACAATGTGCCTGTCAAGTTCCCTGACCTATCTGCTTCATGGCACAAGATGGGTCCTGCAGATGCCCACACTGTGGCTTCAAGACCAAGGCCAAAGCCCCTCTGGTTAAAAAGCACCTTAGAGGGAGAACTCAAAGTGTACTTTGCAGCATGATGAAAGGGCAAGAATGGGAGGAGCTGGGGCAGGAAGGAACACACCGTAGCACAGCTGCAACAGGGACTTAGTGGTGGCAGGTTCAGAGGCCAGGCCCAGCCAGCTCATAATGCCAGTGGGACAGGCATGGGGGGCAGGTGCCAGGGCAGTGATGTCAGTGGAGATAGGAGGGGGAAAGAATGTACTGTTTCATCTCAATTTCAGTACCACTTCCTTGCTGTGATGGCGAGTGCTCTCCCAGAACAGCCTCTGGCATCAACCCACCTCTGTGCTCACTTCCCCTGCTCATCCCTCTGACCCCAGCATCACCTCCACTCAGAGACCAGGAGTCACAGTTACGATGATGCTACACTTTTGTTCATTTAAAACATCAAAGGGCATTGCACTTGGTAAGGTTCACCTAACCATTCATGGCCAGCAGCTGTGTCCAGGGATGTTATTTTCCTGCCTTGCTCACACCCTGCCGCCAGCAGCAGGACTGACCCAGTGGGACACTGCAGGAAGCAGCAGGGCAGAAGCAACACATCCCTTCATGGGACCATTGCCAGCCCACCTCACTCCCAGGCACCGGGTGGCTGCCGTCCCTTCAAACAAGCCTCTTCCTGATGGGCCTGCTGTGCTCTCAGCTCCCAGCTGCTGCTCCCAAGAAACAACTGCGAGCTCCTCCAAGCCCAGGAGATGCGAGCTCCTCCAAGCCCAGGAGATGCGAGCTCCTCCAAGCCCAGGAGATGCGAGCTCCTCCAAGCCCAGGAGATGCGAGCTCCTCCAAGCCCAGGAGATGCGAGCTCCTCCAAGCCCAGGAGATGCGAGCTCCTCCAAGCCCAGGAGATGCGAGCTCCTCCAAGCCCAGGAGATGCTTTCTTGTTTAATGAACAAGTCTCTTCCAATGTCTTACATTGCATGAGTCAGTGTAAGGGAAGAGGAAACTGAAGTCTGCCATTTAGGTAAATTCTGTGAAAGTTACAGGTGAAAACTTCCACTGGTGGCTTGTGAGCTCCAGCTGGGAAAGTATAGACACAATAACAAGTTTTGGGCACTGCAAGCAGGGCTTTCTGTGGTCTGCCACCCACCAGCGCACCCAGGGTCAAACACGGATTGCTCATCCTGCCAGTGCTTGCTCTTGTTTGCCTTCAGGAGTCTGGAAAGTCAGCAAGGAAAAGACGGGAGAGGAAAACACATTCAAGATAGAAACCAGATGCAAAAGACAGAGATTTAACAGTTTCAGAGTCTTGAAGGACACTGGTGAGAAGTGGTCTGAGCTGCTCTGCCCTTGATTAATGAAATCAGTTTTAAGGGCATCACAGCACTCCTTGCAAATGCTGCCTCAAGGGATGCAGACAACATGCGAGTCAGTGAGAAGACCCCAGGCACCAGCACCGTGCACGTAAAGTAAGGCAGCTGCTTTCAAGACAGGCTCAATGCAAACCTCCCACTTAATACATGCACTGGCATCAGTGAGAATACAAAAACATAAGAAACCTGAATAGGCTGTTTTTGAATTCAGGACAGGCTAGACTTTGCAAAGCCATGTGGCTGACAAAAGGCAACAACAATATACCACTTGCTGCAAATCAACACTCCAGTTCACTTCCTAAGCAGGACAAGGCCAAAACCTAATCTGAAAACACAGGCTTTCCAACCAGTGACCAAAGTCATGGTTGCGGTTGCTAATTTTAAATAATTTTGACAAAAATGTGATTGCCTGGATAGCAAACAGTCCCAAAGCTGTTGTCTTCCAAGGATGCTGACACAGGACATGATCTGCCTATGCCAAGAAAGCATATGAAGCTTGTTGTTAAGTGTTGTCCCACTAGACAAAACGTTATCCCTATCTGTGTTTACTAGGTGAACTTTCCAGCCTGATTCACTTAATCTGAATCTTTTCTGCTTCTGCTTAAGATGACTGGCTGACCTAAGGAGACACTACATATTGAGCCTGTCCTAATGAAGAGACAGGCAGGATGGTGCTATGTGAACTTGTAACTTGTCACTGATACGTATCTGGATTTCTAGGTAGACATCTTTTGGTTTCAGAGTTAAAAAGCTTGAACACAGCAGCTTCATGAGCCTCCACTGTACATTTTTAGCAAAAGAAAACTTTGAAAACATGGATAAGCAACTGCCAGAAGCTTGCAAAGGACACAAAACTATGGCATCACATCTAAACACTTCAGAGACTCTAAAAGGAGGTTTTATCCGGCAGCATGAGGGTAAAGAGAGAGACACGGACACAAAACAAGCCACCCCCCTGCCCCACCATCTCTGACACTCAGTAGCATTTCTGCTCAAAGGGAAGGTGCACAGGAAAGGCACTATGCGGGTGCAGATGCCGAGGGGATGGGTGGGCTGTCGTGGTGCACACAAACAGGAAGCGCCCTTCACACACAAAGCAAGGGTGAGGGTTGCAAAGAGCCAGAGGCAGCGCAGCACCTCAGGAACACAGCCCACAGCTGCTGATCTCTTCTCCTGCTTCCTAACGGCCATGCTTGCCTCAACAGCTAAACCTCTTGACATGTGAGGCTGCCAGCACACATCCTCCCTGGTGCTCATCCTGCCAACCCAAATGAGAGGACCCTGGCACAAAAATTACCAGAATCTGCTTGGCCTCACAACACTATAATAAAACTAGTGTCTGCTCCAGCCTCCCTGGACCACAGATACTAGAAGTGTTGGAAAAACTCACGAAGCAATGCACCCAGAGAGCCAAGCTGTACTCTTACATCCCCAGGGGGCTGCAAATGGGTCTGCACTATTCTCCATCCAAGAGGGTGGTGGCAGGTGATAGAAATGGGGCAGCAGCCACAAAGGGCAGCATTGGGGGTTTCAGGTGGGACAGTGCAGAGAGGGACCACTTTCCCTGAAGGGTGGTACAGCCCCAGCAGAATGAGCTGGGCTCAAAAGCCAGTTTGGAGAGTAGAGCCATTGCCCTTCTGAGCACTTCACTGGGAAAACCACAAAAATTCACCTGCATGCTTTAAGCTTGGTGCAAACCTCAGATATTTAATTTATTGAGAACAAATGCAAAAGAATGTAGCAAGGAGGTTGTAAAAAAAAAGTCTCTCTCCAAGCAGAGCAGAAAAGAACATTTCCATCGCCCTGGCCAAGAGCCAAGCACTGCTCTCTAGCCACAATGCCACATGCACAGCTGCACTGCCATACTCAGACAAACCTCACTCAAAAGGAAAGCTGGAAAAGCAGAACTTACAGAAAGGGAAAAAATAAAACTGAACACCAAACCACCCAACAAAACCTCTTTTTGCAGGGACCCAGCAGAAAAGGGAAGAGCCTGTCAGCCACACCAGGTCCACCATAGCTGGGAAAAACAAAAGCAGCTGTACCCTGGAACCTGCAGAGGCAAGTGACCCCATGCCAGACTGTGGAGCTGGGGTTGCTCCAGCCCCCAGCCCGACGAGGCAGCCCCAAGGCAGGCAGGTAGTTGCATCCCACTGCTCAGCGAAACAAGTTTTCCCTACAAAAATCAGCTAAACTGTGCCAGTGCTTACACAACAGCAGCACCAAGCAGGCTCGAATTTGGGTTCAACCCAACTGGGTCCCCCAAACAGCCTCCTGGTCACTGGCCAAAACAGCCACAGACACATCTAGGCCTCCTTGCAAATTGGCTGGCAGTTACTGTCCTTTACCACCCACACCCTTTGCTTCATTCATGTGCACTTAAAAAAAACACAACAAAACCTTCCTAAGAACCAGGAAACATTTTCTTCAGCTGGTCTACACTTGCAAAGATGCATCCCCTCACAGATGTCAGCTGTGCTGACGCAAGGCTGGAGCCTGCTACACCAGCTCATGCCCTGTCTAGGGAAGTCTCATGTGGCATTGGGCATCTGCAACTGTGGACCTCAATGGGAAACAGGCTTGAAAAAAATGAAGATGCATCACATGCACTACCACAACGGCCATGCATGATGGTGGGTTTGCATGATCAGCTGAGTGACTACAGCCAGAGGAAAAAAAAAATCTTAATCCAACCCCAAATACTGCCTATTCCAATACAAGGTCGCAGACTACCACATGGGAAAAAAAAAAAAAAAAAGGCAAATAAAAAAAGCAAAAAAAAAAAGCAAAAAGTGTCGTTTTCACAAAAAGATATTTTTGGCAGAGAAGCAATGTCCTTATCGGTGGCTCAAATCCAGCACACACTCCCTGAAGCAGTTTTGAACCATCTCCTTCTGAGCTGTGCAATTTGCACACAATCAGCCCTTCTCGCTGCTGCTGCTAAATTAAATTCCAAGCCCTCAAACAGCAAACTCAAAACAAACAGAGAAGCCTGGATCAGAAAAAGACTGAGTTGCTCCACACCAGGATCCTTCCACCCTGCTTCAGAACAGGATGGGGAGACAGGCTTTCCCAGGCTGAGTGCTCTCAGTGGGGGGGACATGACTCTGCCAGGGGCAACCCCAAGCAGCAAGACAGCTTCCAGACCATACCTCCACCATATCCCCACCAATCTCATCCCATCACCTGGATCCTAGCACTGCCCCAGAGCTGAGGTGTACTCCCCAGATAAGGTAAGCGCCAGGTGACAGGTGGGAAGGAGGTGCATCTGTCTGACTGAAACTCAGCCAGGACTTGTACAGCCCCAAAATTACAGGGTGTACCAGTGATGTGGAGTGTGGGAGGAGAGGACAGGAGCAGGGCAGTGCATTCCTGTGCAAATGGCTGTGGAAACCCCATGACCCCCCAAGTACACAGATTCGCAGAAACCTGTCCTGTAATGTCTTTACAAGGCCATTTCCAGCTACAGCAAGGCACGTTTGCAGGCAAGTGTCCTCAAAGCAAGTCCAGTGACACTCCACCTTGCGTAGTGGTGGTAGGTGAGGTGACAAAAGCAGCCCTCTTTAAGACAAACATCTGCAGGGGCTTGGGGACTACCCCGAGCTCCTCCAGGTCAACTGCAGTTTGGAGACAGATGGAAAGGATGTTTGCCATGCTCCAGTCTCACCAGTGGCCATGGCTACTACTTACCCATCTGGAGATGCTAACCTGTGCCCTGGTTTCCAAGAACTTCTACCTGCAGTCAAGCGAGATATAGGTACTGATCTGGACAAAAGAAAACACTGTCTGAGTGCGGATGGGCTAAACACTGAGACATTCTCCAGCACAGAGTGACAGGTCTGAGCTCAACACTGGCACTGATCCATCCACATCCTAGAAAAGCCCAGATATTTGACCTCTCCCCTGAAGTATGGTTCTCTCCCCAGAACCTCTGTAACCAAACCCCTTCTGCCTTATGGAGTAGGGTGTGCAGGAGAGAGGGAGGGGAGCAGTAGTAGCAGGATGCTGCCTGGAGAGGAGGATCCACTGGTGAAGAGAGGAGGAGTGGAGTCCAACAGCCTAGCACCCCAGGCTTGATCACAAGGCCACCAGACCCAGAGCACCTCCCTGCTGAGGACTGTGCACTCCCAGCATGCCATGCTTTGGGATGGGGGGGCCCTCTGTACAGTGTCAATGTCCTCCACCTGTTGAATGAAGTCAGACTAAGGAGCTCCACACCAGAGGAAGAAAGTTGAGAGCTTAACTGAATTCTGCATCCAAGTGCAGTTCACAAAGCCACAAGCATCTGTCTCTTTCCAAACCCAAACTTGGCCCAATGTCCAAAGAAACTAGCTGTTGCTTCAGATCAGTGGTGACAGAGAAACAAGCATGTTACAAAACACTAGATGCATGAGGCAGAAAACTTTCCTTTTCTACAGAGTACATCCAGAAACAGCTGTTCTCCAAGAAGGCACAGTGCCTTTCTGAGTAAGTTTTCAAGCCCAATTAACAGCCCTTGACCTTTACTTTGACCAGAAAAGAGGATGCTAGGGATGCTCAAAGGCTGCTTCTGCTGTAAAATGCCTGCTCTTCAGAGGTACAACATGCTCCTGACCATGTGGGTAGCTGCAGAGCTATCTGCAATGTTGCCAGGGTCACATAACTGCTCACTGACAGACATCTTAAACATATGCCTTGGAGAAGTTTAACACAGTTCCTCAACCTCCCTTTTGAGGCCAAGAAAGCCTAACTTTGAACAAACTGGTTCACACTCCCCCAGCCCTCTCCATGCTCTTCTGAGCTTCTGATTTACTTTTTTGAAACGAGACAACGGAGGGGTGCAGCACAACCCCAGCTTGTGGCCATAACCAAAGTTTTTCCTGTAGCATCCAGCAGGATAGTGGAGATAGCAGCTGTATTGGAAAAGTTGAAAACAAACAAACAAACAAACCAGCCCAGAAAAAAAAAAAAAAAAAAAAAAAGCAGCTAAGCATCCAATAGCAAATTCAGATTAGAGGAGGGGGAGACACTGCAGGTAATGTAAATACTTTCTCCACTGCTTGGTATTATAGGTGATCCCACAGACTGAGGAGCCTCTGGTTTCTGGGGCAGAACCCCTCAGAGGGAGAGGAGAGGCCACCTAGACCTCAGGCATGACAAACCTACCAAACTCCTCTAGCACAGTCACCACCAGAATTATTCTTAAAAAACCATTGTTTTCAGTACCTCTTCAGTTTTCAGTCTCTCACTTCAAATTATGCTCCACTAGGATTCTGCTGATGCTGAAGCACCCTCTACCCCCGCCCATGGAAATGTTCACATACACAGGCACCTCAAACTGTATTATTTGTGAATGCACTGATCCCTCAGGCAGCATACAACCTCCAAAAACTTCTGTAATGCAGAAACTAAGTATCACTGCTGATTTGACAGGCTGCCCTCTAAACAAAACTCAAGCATTAGAATACTCTCATCATTTATATTCAGTATATACAGTTTAAAGTGACTGCTTGCACAGTGACTACACAGGTATCAGAAGTGGAGCATCAAAGATAAAACCCATGCCATAGGTCCTCCAAGTGACAGCTTCTCACTCACAAGATGGCCAAATGAGCTTCTTCCTCTTAATCTTTGTTTTTTTTAAACATGCCTCACAGTGCAAAGCATCAGTTTCTATCCAGGACTCTGGCATCTCAAAGAAACAGCTTTTTTTCTTGCATGCCCAAGATCACCCAGCTAAGAGCCATTTGGTAACCCATATTTCTTTTTAAACATTAGTGAAAAATAGTGCATCTCTAGTCGTTTGTGCTTTGGACAATTCACTGGTTCATGTATTAACTTAGATTTTTTTTTCCAATATCCATTAATTATTTAATATCCATTAATTATGAAGTTGTCATTTTCCTAAACTTGTAGGCGAAAAGCTGTTGAGCCATACACCCGACTGCAACATGTTTAGTGTACTTGGGTCGTCTTTTGCCCACCGAGCTGAGAGTAAATACACATCTGTCTCCCATCCCTTACCAGACACACCTGGTATCATAACGAGGGGAAAAAATGGCTAAGGAGACAGCTGTATTCTAAAATAACCTCCCATGAACAACACGTGCTCTCAATGGGGAAGGACTTGAAAATTCCAGCCCTGAAATACAGAAAAGCCTGTCCATGAGATTATACTTTGCAGGCTTCTGGCACTGAAAGACAAGCTCTGCTTTTGGAGAGGGACTTTACTACAAGAGAACCTGCTGCCTTCCAAGCTCCCTCCTAAAAACAGCAGGCACATAACTACCCTATCTCCAAAACAGAAAGACCCCATTGAAAGGTTCGAATAAAAACACTGAGATGTTTTGAAAGCACTTATGCTAGCAGATATGCTACTTCTATAGAGCAACTTGTAATTTTAAAACCAAACACAACTGCCCCCCCAAAAAAAACCCCCACCACCAAACAACAAAACAATCCACAACCGACAAAAAGAAAAAAACCCACAACAAAA
>VYZU01012111.1:196464-209254 GCA_013401355.1 Ceyx cyanopectus
TTTTAATTCAACGGTGAAATACAATATTATTTCCCCAACCCTGACTTATGCTTTTTAATTATAAATAAAGGCAAGTGAATCATAAAAGCATTTTAAATCTGGCAGCTTCTTGTAGAGATTAAATCTCATTTAGCTAATGTGTTTGCTGCAGAGCCAGATAGCAGGGATTGTAAACTACTCTCTCTAAACATCACTAGAAAGAAAACTCTGGGCCTATGAAATGAGTACCTAGCTATTTGACCATTCAAAAAGCCTGAGCAGCTCAGTCACACATATCCTGCATGATTCATCACATGCTTCCCAAGAATGGGGTGGGGGGAGGGGAGGAAGAGGGCAGAAAATAAATGAAAAAAAAAAAAAAAAGAGATCAGGTGCATTTCAATAAATTTATGTTAATGCCAAGGGAACAATGCAATTTGAGTTACTCATTCCCATCAGAACTCTTCTCCATGGCTCTGGGAAGGCGGGAATCACAGGAAAGTCCTTGCTGGTTCCTGCTTGTTACATTCACATTAACAAAGAGCTTTGTGCACAAAATGAGTTTTTTAAAATATTGGGTAGTGAGTTAAGTGTCAGAAACGCCTGCACCTGTGTGTACACCTCTCCATCCCCCACACTGGACTTTATCAGAGCAGAGTCAGCTCTGTCCAATAACTGAGGCATAACATTGTTTTATAAATGCTGTTTGCTACCAAAACCTTGACAAAGCAGAAAAAACAAAATATACAAAGAAAACCCAGCCACGAATACACATCTGTTTTCTCACCTATACGCTGGCTACAAACCTTGAAGACATTGCAGTGCCAGACTGCCTCTGACTGCACCACCCCACAAGTACTGAAGATAGCACAGCTAGAAAACGTTTGCCTGCAGCATTTCTACATGGCTCTGTAACTGACCACCTGTAACCACTTCCAATAGCTCATTTGGCTGTTGACAGATTCAGCAAATTTCACTGAAGAAGATGCACAAAGATGATAACAAAATATTTTAATTTATCCGTCAGAGACTGTGATAATTCTTTTGAATCCTAGGGCCACTAAGAGAGTTCCTGTGAACTCCAGGCATTTCAAAAGCACATGACTCACTCCTGAGAGGATCAGGGTAAGCGGAGACCATTTAAAGCAACGCCATATTCATAAAGGGCTCCCACATCCACTCTGTGAGGAGAGGCTTCCACAGCCACTTTCAACCTAAAGTGATCTAGGGAAAAAAAAAAGTGAAAGATAGGAATCAAAAACAAAAACAAAACATAGCACAGTTCCTTTTAGAGACCTCAAAACCACCTCCTAAAATAACAAAACAATTTGCTATTCAGATGCATTGATCCATAAACAGCTGACCAGCAAGCACTGATCGAAACTATTAATTTCTTTGTCGGTTTTGCAAACTGAAAACCACAGTCGCTTCTTGAAAGTCTCTTCCCCCATTGTGATCTCTGGTAATAAAGGTGTCCATGCTAACATGGCACACTGATGAAGAGGGAGATGTCCCCAAAGTTCTAGGACCCAAACAGCTTGTGGCAAGGTCACTATCATCTGGGATGCCTGCAAGTCATGGTAACAAACTCTATTTATGCCATGGAAGGGTCTATTCAAGGAGCAGCAACTACAAACAGCAAGTTGGTCGAGAGCCTTGTAAGGGGAGGAAGACAAATGTAATTCACCTCACCCCTACTACCCCTCTCTGCCTTGTGACAAAGCCAGTGGACCAAAACAGCTACAGGCAATCAATGTAAAAATTAAACCTCTATTAGGCTGCAAACTCGCCAACAGTCTCCCAGCACCCAAACAACCCTGGGAAAGGCCTGTGGGTAGCACAGCTCCAGTGCAGATAAAACACACGCCAGGCTGCCACGTATCAAGATACTGCATCACAGGACCAAACACTTGGGAAGCGCCGCTGGGATGGATGCATAGCAATCGTATTCATGACCTTGCCTCACAGCAAGTTTTTAAATCGATGCCGCTCATCGAGCAGGTCCGTGCACAGAAAAGACAGCAAAAGCCCGCACAGAAGAAACACCCCGTCTTATCCTTCCCGTGAAATTGCGCAAGATAAGTCTTTTGGACAGAGTTCCTAGAGGAAATTACCCAACCTCCCCGTCGACTAGAAACCTTGCCGGACGGCGAGGGTGCGCTTGCCGAAACCGCCGCGGCTCCGCTCGCCGCTGCTTTCCTCGTGAGAACATCCCCGCCTCGGTCTCCCCCAACACACCGGCTCCCCGGGGATTCTCCCACAATCCCCCTCGGCCGGCGGCACGCGTGGACAGCCGCGACGCTATCACATCCACCCCCGTCCCGCCGAAACACACAGCTAACAGGGTCATCAAGACCCTGCGCCGAGCGCTGCCGTCCGGGCGAGGGCGGCGGCCGCCTGCGATGCCCGGCGCCCCCCCACTCACGGTGGCCCCCGGCGGGCGGCAGGAGGAGAGGAAGAGGAACCCTCTACTCCTCATCCAAACCCCGACGGGGTGGCACTCACCGAGCAGCGGGGAGGGGTCAGGGCAGGGGCCAGGAGGCAGCGAGGAGGGTGGGGATCGTAGCCGGGCGGAAGGTGGAGGCGAACGGGAGAGCGGCAAGGAGAAGTTGGCGGGCAGCGGGCGGCGCGGCGGCGGCTCGGGGCTGCCCGGCGGCCCCAGGGCGCTGCCCGCCAGATAGTAGAGCAGCGTGGCCGAGAGGTGGAGGGCGCAGAAGGCGACGAGGAGGCGGCAGGCCCGCTGCAGCGAGGTACCGGGCAGCGACGGCTCCTTCATGCCGCTGCGCTGGCGGGGAGCGCCTCCCGCCCTCGCCGCGCCGCCGACGGGGGGACGGGAATGGGGCGGGGGCGGCGGCTGCTCCGCCTGCCGGGGGCGGCTCTGTGTCCCACGCCCCGCCCGCAGCCTGCCGCCTCTTGCCACTGCCGGGAGCACCGTCGGGAACGCCCCTGGCAACCCGCCCCGGAATCGATACCCCGACATCCCGCTCCGGCATCGGCCGCTATCATCCCGCCAGGGCAACACCCCTTCTCCCCCTCCATCCCGCTTCAACATGCAGCCTCCACCGCCTCCTCTAAAGCAGCCCCTTTCCCTGCACGGGAAGTGGGCAACCCCGCCGTGGGTCTAGCCCCTTGGAGCTCACCCTTCTTCTCTGGAGGGCTCTGCAGAGTGGTGCCTGATAAGACCGTGTGGTAACCGCGGCTGCAGGTTCGTGCAAAAAAAACCTAGTTATAAGAGGGCTTAAGAGACAGCTGTGAGCTGCTGTGGGGTAGCATAGGCTGTATTTGGGTTGAGGTCCCTTGGAATTTTGCAGGTAGTCTTCACTTGGCATGACTAAGCATAATTTGCAGTTTTCCATCAGCTCGATGGAGCTTGTTTCAACATGTGTTCTGCAAAGTGAAAAAGGCCAGGACCACCTTTTTGTGGGATAAATCACAGGACCACAGCAATACCAGTGGCAGGGCCTTCTGGAGGTTTCCAGACAACCATCTTGCTTGAGACAAGACTATTGCCAGTGGTAGGTGAAGTTAGCTGTAGTTTTATCCCACTGAGCCTTGAAAGCTGTACAGCATGGGGATCTTCACCTCCCTGGTGCCCTCTCTCAGAGCTGTCCCACATTCCTGAGGAAGGAGTTACCACATGTCCATAACCAAGCTAATTGTGTGCCTGGGCAATCAGGTCTGGTCACCATCCAAAGTCCTGCAAAGTATATGTGTTTCTTCTAAGTGGTGAGTCCATGAACCTGAAAAGAAACCTCCTTAGAGCTGCCCTGTAACCCTGTCTCAGCCAGCAGTGATGGCAGTGAGGGTTTAGTGTTGCCATTTGGTAAGACCATTGACAGACAGATATCCAGTACTAGATAGAAATACAATCCTTGTTGTTCCTTAGGGCTCTGCAGGCACCTTACAGCAACAGGAGAGGAACTGGTAGGCATTAGTGACTCACAGGATAAGGAAGATTGACAAGCTGACCAGGCAAAACCCTCCTGATGGTCTGGCAGACTTGCATGTATCTGGTTAGCCCCGTGAGCCTCAGAGTGCTTCAGGAACACCAGGTGACACTAGTGGTTTTCAAGTGCAATAAATAACTCCTGCCAGTAGTACTTAATGCTGCTATTTAATGTTCTGTTTATTTTGTTAAATAAAAAGTCACTGCAAGTCACTGCAAAGAGAAGTGAATCTACATTATTCTCATTACTTAAAACTACTTCCCAACACACACATGCACCACTTTCCTCAGCCCTCGTGGTCTGCTAGTTTCAGCAGCCTCCAGTGTTGCTTGGTGTGCCGCCAAAGTGCTGGTCTGTGGAGCTGGGCTCTCATCCAGCATGTCTGGATGCTTCTTTGATGTTCATTCAGTGACTGCTCACAGGTACTCTTCCAGATTAATATGCCATATGTAGTCTTTGAAGAAGTGTACCATGTCCCATCCTTTGACCTCTGACAGACACCACTATTTCTTAGTCTCAAGACTGGTAGTTTTCTGTGAGGTCAAACAGTGCATATGGCTATGTTTTCCTGGTTTGTGTTGAGGTTTGGACTAGCTGAATGTCACCAGATCAATGTTTCCTCGTCTGATATGATGAATACAGCTTTTCATTGCTGAGCACAAGCAAGCACACATGCTTTTATATTATTGGCTGTGGTGAAAACCAACAAGGCATGGTCTCCGTTTGTGATGCTGTGCTGAACGAACAGAAACAGGAAGAGAATGCCCAGAAAGTATGGCTGCTGCCATTAGTGGGAGAGTCTGCACTTGCCTTTAAAAACGGAAATGATCATCAATTTCTGGGAGCAATCTTGAATCTAGACAAATATACTTTGGTCTGGAACAAAGAAGTTTTCTTTTCTTGGCAGGACAAGGAGTTTACTTCAGTTCTCAATGCCTCTTTGCCCCTTCCAAGTGTTTTCCACTAAGCAACTGAAAGCTCCTTTGGAAGATAAGCATTGCTTTCACCATGCAGAAGTTCAAGGAGTTATCCTGCAATCAAGGTATGTGACCAGAGGTGTTTGCAGAAAAGATTCCATTCACTTACATTTCCCTCAGTTCTTTCTGATACCTTCTGGTAGCAGGTCAGTACAATAATCACTTTGTGCTTTGGTTAGACTTGATGTTGTGAGCATCATGATGGCTATACTGGTGCCCAGGAGAGTAATGCTATCACTGTTTATATTCTTAGTCCATATTCAACCAAGCACCAGATTGTAAAGTGCCTTCTTCGGTGAGCAAATACAGCTTACAAAGTCTCCAGGTTCTTCAGACATCTTCTGTGTATCAGTTAACAAAAGGCAACCCAGCAACTTTACTCTCAGCAAACAGTCCATTCTTCAGAACTTACAAGTCAGTCTGGAGTTTCCATGTTTCATTGCTGTCATCAAAATCCTGGACACATGCTATGCAAAAAAAAAGTCTTCCAGCTTTGGCCTATGAATTTGAGAGGAAAGTTCTGTGTGGTGCAATGAGTGTCAGACCTTAATTGTGAGTCAAAATAGAGTCAGATTGATTTCCTATAACACAATTATGTCACATCTTAAATGTAGCTACTAACAGTAAAATAATTTACAGCACAGTGTTCAGGACAAACATCAGAGAGTTAGGAAGTGTCTAATGTGTGTTTCCACAGGTCTGGTGTAGCATCCTCCACAAATGCCTGCTATGTTTTGTGTGACTGATATAAAAATACTGCCATTTTTTCCATGTGACCACTGTCTTGCTCACACTCAACATGGCTCTGGAAATAGATCAGGACATTGTTGATAGAAGAAGCCTCTGTTGCAGCTGGGGATCATTTGTACTTTGCACAAAAGCTTGCAATTTTGTGTGCACAGGTAAACATAGATGTATAAACCTAAGAACATAATAGCACACCTATTTTTATTTTAGAGGTAATATATCCTATTGAACATGTGAATGAGGAAATAGAAATACAAGCCTTAATGTAAAAATGCATTTGTGAATGTCCTTAGACAAGGTGTGGCTGCACATGTTGCATTTCAGCCTTCTCCAGTTTTTCACCATTGCAATCTCCACCCCAGCTCTACCCCTGAAGAAACCTTGAAGATCTCACTTTTCCAGTCACAGACAAATCAGTTACTAGCTCCTTGGCCTCACTGTGGTGGTGTTCTTTTCTGATTAAGCTAACTTTTAGCCTTTTTCTCCTTACAAAAGAACTGCTGTGTGACTATGCTGGTTTGCTGTACATGAATACATCTGTCCTTCAGTAATACCTAATGACTTTTAAGTCTGATTTTAATCAATCTTGGCAGTTGGAAGTGATCATAAACATCTAAAATTACTTCCTGAAACAAGCCATCAGGATACAACAGAATGGAAGTTCACTGGTAATGTGGCGAGACATTTGTAGCTAGGCATGAAAGTATGAAGGGAAAGGGGGAGGTTTTAAGACCCATACTCTTTGAAGAAAAGCAAAGTTCTTAAGGAGCATGGTAGCATCCAGGAAAAGATAGTAATATGTGTTATAAGGCAGGTAATGAATGAATCCTGCAACTCATGGGAGGATTTGTTTCAGTGTGATCTATCTTTCCAGGTCCACACTGAGGTCAGTGTTTCAACCATGAGGGTAGTAGCACCAACTGCTAACACGGAGCAACCACTTCTGACCTGAAGAGCAGCTTGTGGTCACTACCAGTGTGGCAGGAATAAAGCCATATAGAAGTGCCTTGTCCCATGGTCCACAGTAAAACATGGTCCCTCTGAGCATGTGGCCTTGTGGAGGTAAGGGTGCTTGAGACGAAAAAGGGGCAGGAGCTGGTGTAGTAATGAGTATCTCCATGTCAAGCCTCACAAGCACTTTTCTGGCCAGGGCAGGCACAGAGAAGCCCAACCCTCACAGCAGCTCTCTTAACAGGTTATCCCAAGCTCATCATGCATCCTGATGACTTCTCCAGATACAGTGAGAGTTTGGACTTGTGACCCCTACTCTCCAGTGTGGCTATGGCAGCCCCAATCTTCCATGGGTACAGCAACAAGCCCTACATGTGTGAGCAGCCTTGGATTGCACTGTGGTGAAGCCCAGAGCCCCAGGTAGCTCACAAGAGCAAAAAACATGCAGTGCACCTCCCCAGGGCATGACAACGGTGCCTGGGAAGAACACAGCTTGAGCAAGAAGGTGGAAAGATTGGAGGTAAGGTAAGGTCGGGATTTGTGGAAGGGACAGATGAAGAGGGCTGGTGAACAGTGGTGGGTCACAGTGGGGTCATGCATCTTTTGCTGCATGGGACAGCCACAAGTGGGGTACCCTAGTTCAAAAGTGCCCTCTGCTGGTACCATGCACTCTGACCCTATGTGTGCTTTCTTGCTGTGCACACCATCTTGCTCACTGTGGACACCAGCCCATGTGCAGTGCTGTGCAGCTAAGCCCTTGGCTGAACTAAGTGCAGCTGCCTTAACAGAAACACTGTTTCCAGGAGCGCCAACAGGACAGACATTTGCTCCCTCTCCAGCCTTGTGGGCTGGGGGGACCCTCTTTGAGGTTACTGCTCCCTTCAGGGTGTGCAAAACCCCAGGGATATCCCCAGTGTCTGCATCTGTCTGCCCAGTCTAGCTCTAGGGCATGGTGAGCAGGTGGATTGCTGAGCATCACTGGTGTGTAGCACCACACCATTCAGGCATGTTCCTCTGTTTTATACTGGTACCATCATGGCAACAGTGTGAAGTGGCACATTTCCATAGGGCAGGGGCCAGAGGTGAGGGCACAGCTCCATGCTGCCTGCCACAGAGCCACGAAGCTGAGTGTCCCACAGTGGCACCCTGCTCTCAGGATTCTGCCACTATGTGGGTTGCAGAGCTTTTCTGCCAAGGTGCAGTTTTATGAGTATTGGGAAGGGCTGACTTCACCTGGAGAAACAACTAGCAGTCAAGGCAGGCAGACAGCAGACAAAGAGGTGAAGAGGCAGAAAGGTCTCAGGATCCAATAGCAATATCCAGCTGCCCTTTACTGAAAGACCTGAAGGACAGCTTTTTCTCCATGGAAAGAAGACACATGAGAGATCAGACAAAAAAAAAAAGCTTTGTCTACAATTTACGTCTACAGTTTACCTAAAATAAATGTTTGAAAGTGGTCCTGCTTGTCAGAGTGCAAGACTCACATTTAGCATCATCTTACAAACTGTAAGTCTTTTTGCACAGTTCCTCTCTAATTTCTTCTGCCAACAGTGCATTGGTTTTGTGGGGTGGTTTTGCACAGTGCAGCTATTTGGACAGGGTGCAAAGCAGATCTGAAATAGTGGATGCTGACATAGCCAGCTCCTGCTAACCTCCTCATCTCCTGAATGGTGCTGGCAGGTCCTGCTGCAGACTGAGGATGTCTCATACTTTTTTTCAGGAAAGGTGCATCTCCTTTCCAACCCTAATGGGACTGATTCCCCCTTTCATTTAGTTACATTTCATTATTTCATTTCATTTCAACTGTAAAGTGCTAAACTGTGTCTCATGTCCCAGTTTCTATATTCTGTGCTCAACCTGGCAGAGAAGTAAGGATATTCCCCTTCAAGAAGCACAGAGTCAGGTGTGTCAGAACACGGAGGTTCCTGCAAAACTTCAATTTTGTGCAGGTTGAGTAGTACAAAAGAAAAAAAATAGCTTCATCTGCATTCAAGATGCATCTTCATCACCAGTCACGAAGCCATCTGCTACCTGCAGTTACATTCATCTAAGTGTAAATTTCACCAGTTTTTAGTTACAGTCTTTGGTATTTTTAACCTGAATTATTCCTTTCTCTCATTTGGGTGTTGATTTGTTGGTTTTGTTGGGGTTTTTTTAATAGCTAGATGTTGTGGCTCAGCTCACAATATGGTGCCATACACATCCCATTCTAACCACAAGAATAAAGTACAGGGGCCTTACCAAAGTATGATTTCAAAGCCAGTTTAGGTCAGGGCAGTGCTGCAGGTAGGCAGTTTTTTTGTGAGGCACATCTGTTCATTGGGTGGCTCCTTCTTCCCATTACATACAGCCTTGTCCTGGTTTGAGTGAGAACAGAACTAATTCTGTTCAGTGATTTTACTTTTCAGCTCAGTTCTTTTAACTCATTGCACTTTCTGAAGTCAGCAGCATGTTTTCCCGGGCAATCTCTGCTTCTAGCAGTGATAAGACCCCATGTTTAGAGTCAGTACCAAGGATTGGTGTACAGACCAAGGCCATTTCTGGATCTTGTGCACCATATTGTGGGGGGCAGAAAGTGAAAGGCTGGCACTATGGGGAGGAGAGGACAGGGCAGGTGACCCCAAACTGACCAGTAAGGGATTCCATCCCATATATATGTCATATTCAGTATAAAGCTGAGGGATCATGAGGGTCACCTGAGGAGGACTCTGTCCATTCCATGTGTTCCGGAATCCAGTTCCATAATCCAGCTCCTGACTATGGTTCCTGTCTGCCACTAAATCCAGTCTGGGATGTCCCCAGTACCTTCTCCACAGCATCAGTAGTGGCAGTGATGCAATTACCATTGGGGGAGTTGGGTTCAATTTTGTATATATTTGTACATATTCCATTTTATTGTTATTTTCATTAAAGCTGTTCTAGTTTCCTTTTCTAATTGCTCAGTCTCTCTCCCTTATCCCCTTTCTCTTCCCCTTTGGGGAGGGAGAGGTGTTAACAGAGAGCATCTGTTATAGATGTAGCAGATCGCCCCGACCCTAAACCTCGACAATGTGTTACAGCAGTTTAAACAATTTGCAGTTTACAATTGTGCTTAGGCTTTTTATAATTATCAGCAGTGCATTTCTTCATTATGCACTGCTTTGCCTTCTGGGACCAACAGCAGCAAGAACAGCATCTGTCCAGAGGCAGGAGGACCTGGCTGGGCCCTTGAAGAGTGTATTTTCCAGAGCAGAATCCAGGGCAAAGGTTATGCACAAAGGTGTGCTTTGATGCCACTGTTGAGCTCATTTTGCCTGACAGGGTCACAAAGGAAAAACCTCACATTAGCATCTGTCAATTCCAGATCAAGCCACTTCCAGTACTCATAGTTCTACTCTGATCTGCCAGTACAGATCTAGATGGATATTGTATTACAGGAAAAAATGAAGATTGGAGTTAACTGGAGATATTACTATCTCAATATAAACGAGATGTCTCAGAGACAACTTTTCTCTGAAAACATCAATGTTCATTCTGCAACTTTAAGAGGAATAGAAAGTAAAAGCTTCAGAAACATGCTAGAAGAAACAGAATGGGTTTCACTGGAGGAGACAGTGCCTGTCTGTTCAATGACACTGATGATGGCTCCCTCCTGGTGTTAATTTGTAACAAGTAATTAGAAAAAAACAATACCTGGACAGTATGTGGACTCTGAAGTAAAAAGTAGTAGGCAACCTCAAGGACACTGTTCCGCTTTTAGAACCTATGTGTAAGACCTGATTCTTCTTTCTCTGGCTATTTAGCTAAAGGGAAAGTGCCGAGCAGGGTATTTGCACATTCACAGAATCATAGAATCATAGAATGTTTAGGGCTGGAAGGGACTTCCCAAGGTCATCTAGTCCAGCCCCCCTGCAATGAGCAAGGACACCTTAACTAGACAGCATATAAGATGTGCACTTGAGAGCATTTTGTTCCTTGAATTCTCTTCAGACAGATGTTACAACCTTACGTATGTATAAGAAAGTGGAGACAAGTGTGAATGTCAATGTGGAAAGTTGGCCAGGCATGACTGGGTTATGCTGCTACCGAAGATACATGCAAATGCAGAGTCACTGAACAACAACATCCCTTTGCTGCACAGAGAAGCGAAGAGCTTTCCCTGATTAGCTTACGCTGCATTCCTTTTACATCTGTTAACCATGAGGGAGCTTCTGGGGATTTAGCAACTGGCAGACTGGGAAGACCATGACTTTCCTGCAAAAGCCAAGGGACCTCCTCCACTTGCCAAGAACAGTTGTCACTTTGAAGGGGAGAGATGGCATATGTGCTACCCATTTTCCTCCACTATGGTGCTAAATGCAGGATGATGACAACATTCAATCCTACACAAAATGGTATTAGCAACACTGTTTCAAGGTGTAAAAGACTGAGGCCCAGTATAGGTTTATTCATCCAGAAAGAGACTTCACAGAGACACTGAAATATGATTTTTTGGTAAATTACAGTGCATGCAAGTTCCCATATAAGGAAGAGTGAACACTGGTATGCTTGGGACAGATGATACACCTAGACCTGCTTCAGCATCCAGGTTAGCTGTGTCAGCTCAGTGTAGGAGGGCAAAGTCCCACAGCATTCCCTGCCCAGCTAGCTCAGAGCTCTGCCCGTCCAGCCTGGGCACTCAGCATCATCCCCTCCCTTCCGCCAGCATGGTGGCTCAGTTTACCCCGTGCTGAAAATTTACTCAGCAAAAAGAAAATCCATGTTTTCCTGCTATTTTAGCTCCCACACTGAGAATTTGGACATCTATCCCTCATCTGGAAGCATGTGTAAAAAGGAAGGTCAACACCATCCTTAAGCCACCAAGGAGCTGCAGGGCATTTTTAGATTTTAGATGCATTCAAAGCATGTCTTGCAGTCCAGAGGTCTGAACAAGCAGAGGCAAACCCAGAGGAGTGGAGCAGCAGCTGTCCCTCAACTGGGGTGAGCTGTAGCAAATTCTGCCTAGCTCCAGTATCTCCAGCTGGTAGCTGAAGTGGGAGAAGAAGGTGTGCAATGGATGCCCCTCCTAGACTGCTGCACCTCCAAGGTCCAGCACACAGCCTGGCTTAGCAAGAAGATCTGATCTTCTCTGGATCAATGCCAACTTGGTTCTGTCCCCTCTGCTGGTGGGAGTGTCAGTGGGCAGGATGTGTCCATGCACGCACCCTGCCTTGTGCTCTTGCATCCAAGGGCATCGCTGGGAAATTTTTGAATCATCAAAGAAAAAAATGATCATTACTCACTGCTTGCCACGTGGGAGTATTTACCCACAGCAATAAAGGGAGGAGGGAGGCAGCCAAAGGTGTGGTCTGGATCCAGAAAGTCTGGCAAAACTGCCAGGAAGTGGTGATGGTTATTCCCTGCCCTGGTGATGTAGGGACACCTCCTCAGATGTGAAGTTTTGCCCCGCCCCGTATATCCAAAGGAAAACCTCTGGTCATCTGCATATGTCTTTTTTTAATAGTTATTATTTTTGCAAACAAAGGGAAATAACAAATGGGTCCTTCTCTTTCCTACTCATGGGGAGACCTCAGGGTGAGTGAAGAACAGAGAGACCACCATCATGGCTCTAAAAAACATCTGGAATCAGGGAGGAGCTAAGGATGAAAATGAGTGTGATAACTTTCCCGCTTCTGTGATTTCCCCCCTCATTCAGTGGAATGATAGACTACTAGCTTGGGACTTGGGCTGCACAAGGAAGGCAGCATTCTGCTCCCAGGGCACTGCGGGATTTGTGGGTATGCTGTTATGCAAAAGCCCTGGGAGGAGCAGCAGAGCAGGAGTTAAAATATCGGTGTGAGTGCAGCAAGCCAGAAGGTTGAGAACAGCTATGAAATCCAGAAAAGGCAACAGATAACAGCAAGGAACTGGCAGGTGCAGGGTGGAGCAGTGACGACACCAAGGCCACACCACAGATAAGGCCACCAGGCAGACATGGAGCAAGAGTGATGTGATGCAATCCATCCTGGCCTCCTGCCAGCTGTGCCCAGCCAGATGGAAAGCCTGCAAACAGCACTGTGGTCACCAGTGAGGCAGAGGCCTGATAAGGGCTCATGATACGTGTGGCAGCATGGACATAAAATCATAGAATCATAGAATGTTTAGGGCTGGAAGGGACTTCCAAATGTCATCTAGTCCAGCCCCACGAGCAGTGCGCAGGGACACCCTTAA
>VYZU01012113.1:5178-27299 GCA_013401355.1 Ceyx cyanopectus
CCCCTGCCCACTGTCCCAACCCACCCGGCAGCATTGCTTTCCCACTGCCTTCTGGAGAGCCCTAAAACAAATGCAAAGGGGTTCAAACCACCCTTCAGAGAAAAAGTGGATGCAGCAAAGCTCCTGATTTCAGCCACCAGTCTCATCTGTGGGCATAGATGAGTTTTCCAGCACCCTCAGCTGCCCCTGTGAGAGATGGAGGGGGGGATGGCTGCTAATCAGGATGAAACCCACTCCCCCAGCTCCCTTCACCCATCACCTTCCACACTCCTCCCCACCAACCCGCGGGCTCCGGTTACGCGGCGGGTCCATAAACGGTGTCTGAAATAATTGTGCAGTTGTCACCACCGTTGGGGGAGGGCTGGGGGGGGGAGACTATTTTAAAAGCACCCAGCTTATCCCAAAGGGCTGGGGGGGGATTGTGGCACAGCCCAGCTGTCCCCGCCGAGCGCGGGCGGGTGCTTCAAAGTGTGCCAGGCTGGATGCCTCAGCGCCAGCCTGTCCTCGCCGCTCTGCCCGGCGCAGGGAGCCAGGCTGGCCGGGGATGAGCTAATGGTGCTTTGACATGTTGCTTCAAGAGCAATCGCTGGGGTTTGGGGGGTGCAGGGAGCAGCTGGAAGGGACCTGGGAGGGATGGAGGGAGGATGGGTGAGGGTCTCATCCACAGTGAGGTCACACATTCGGCTTCACTCAAAAGTGGGGAGAAAAACCCCCACTTCTGGCAGCGATGCGGCCGGCAACACTTCTCACAGGAGTGAAACTTGGAGTCTGGAGGAAAAAGGAATCACCATCCTGGTGACCTTTCTCTTGCCTACATGGACTCACCACCTTGCTCATCAAAGTGAAATGACCCCCTGAGTCAATCACCTAATAAATCATAGAACCTCTTGTCCATACGCTTCTTGTTCCTCCAACTAACCCTCCCCTCCCTTTCCCAGAAAGTCTGGGCCCTAGTTAGTCCTCATAGAAAGTTAGGGGTTGGAAGGGACCTCCAGAGATCAAGTCCAACCCCCCTGACAGAGCAGGATCATCCAGGGCATGTCACTCAGGAATGCATCCAGATGGGTTTGGAAAGTCTCCAGAGAAGGAGACTCCACAACCTCTCTGGGCAGACTGTTCCAGGCTCCATCACCCTCACAGGTGAGAACTTCCTCCTCATGTTGAGGTGGAACCTTCTGTGCTCCAGTTTATCCCCATTGTTCTGTGTCCTATTGCTGGGCACTACAGAGCAGAGATTGGCCCCTTCCATTTGACACCCACTCCTCAGATATTTATAGACATTGATAAGATCCCCTCTGTCTTCTCCAGACTAAACAGCCCCAGTTCCTTCTTCCTAGGCGAGATGTTCAAGTCCCTTCATCATCCTCATAGCCTCCCTTGGACTCTTTCCAGTAAGTTCCTGTCCTGAACTTTGATTTTTTTTTTGGAGGTGGGGGGAAACCCCCTAATTGTCACACTGGTGGGAGAAGCTGAAGGTTGGGACCTCTCAGGTGAACACAGAGCGATTCCCAGGGCCGGTGGAGCTCTGTCTCCCAGCAGCTGCGAGCCATTTATTAGATGGGTTTGCCCGCTCCCACAGGAGCCGAGACCGGGGGATGGAGGCGGCAGACAAATGGGAGTGAAAAAAGAAATAATGAAATAATAATTGTGTTAATTACCGGTCCATTTGTACGACGAGAAGCTGCCCCGGTCCATCAACTCATCCCCCCGAGCCGCGGGCTGTCGGGTCTGGGGCTTTCATGCCCAGGGTCCCAGCGGGCCCTGTGTTTCTCCTCATGGCCATAGGGACGGCAGCTGCCGCCGCCTTCTCCCGTTAGAAGGGCCCGCCGGCGCTCCAGAAACCATTTGGGCAGCATTTGTCGCAGCAGCTTCTGCTAATCTCGCTTTCATTTGTAATTATTTTCTCGCCCAGGCTCTCCAGACACCGGAGCCGCTCTCCCAACCCTCCCCTGAGCCCGGAGCGGCGGCGGCCGCGCTTGAGGATGGCAGGGTTGGGGGGAGATAAAAAAAGGATGCAGGGGTGGGAAAGGGAGCCGGGTCTTCGGAGGAGGCTGGTGGGCTTCAAACGGGCTGGGGATCCTCCGAGGGCGATTGAAGTGGGCCGAGGGTGGGAGCCGGAGGCTTTGAGGCAGCCCGCGCCAGCCCGGCCAAGAATAATTGAACAAATAGTTGATCTGGGGAACCAACAGCTGGAGGGAACAGGCGATTTCCAGAGGATTAGGGGAGAGCTGTGAAAGGGAGCTCCCACGGGAAGCCTAAAACCCTCATCTTGAATTCGACCGGCCGAGAACACATGTTGGAGCCTTTGACTGACTTTAAGCAACATTTCTCCCGCTGCTGCCTTTCCCCCCCAACCAGCTACTCCACAAACCAAAAAAGTTATTGAAGCATAAGGCAGGAAAACTGGGGTCTATGGGACAAAAAATGACTTGTTTAGTGATGGATGATTTCTAAATGGGGTTTGTCTATTTTATTTTGATCTACTCCTGGCAGCAGCATTATATTTATCCCTCCCCCCTCCCAGCATTTCCATTTATTGGGTTTTACATTTGTAGCAGCCACCAGCAAGGCAAGGGAGTGACGGAGATGACTTGTCAAACAAAGCTGAGCCACCGTGTGAAGCTGGGATGTGCTTTACCTCACAGCCACTTCACACTGCTTTTGATAGAATCTGCAAAGATCCAATGGGAGATGGAGATAAGGTGCTTCAGGAGTGGGCTGCAGCTCAGCTATGGAAATGGCTTCACAAATTCAAGTGGTGGCAATGTGGAGTCAATGCAGACCACCTCAAAACCATCTCAATCTACCCACAGACCACCTCAAAACCACCTCAATCCACCTCAGACACCCACAGAGGAATGAAACCCAGTGAGCAGCACCAGAAATGAGCTCACCCTGGCCAGAGACACATGTCTAAAAGAACTAGGATGAGCTGCTGGCTTGATCTCCCTCTCTCTTCCTTCACTGCAGAGCCAAGACAACCAACTTTGATTAAACACCTCATTTTCAAAGAGATAAAACCCCTTTTCCCAGCCAGAGCCAGACTCTGGTCACAGCAGATCCTGCAAACCCAACATCAAAATCATACACACGTTTTCAGTCCAAACAGCCCAAGTTTGAGGTCTTCTCCAATTCCCAGCTCCTTAGCCTACACCACACTGTATTTAAAGATGGACACGTGGTGGTGTCACCACCCCAGTCACCTCAGGTTTCCTCCTAGCCCTGGTCTGCAGGAGATGAGAGGACAGAGCTGGAGGGAAGCTCTAAACTCCCTCCCTTCTCTTCACACCAGCCCTGATCTGTCCTCAGACTTAATTTGGACCAAGAGAGAGAGAAAGGGAGTTAATGATCTCATCACTATTTTTAGAAAGCTAGTCCTCTGTTGAGCATGTATTTGGCAATCCCTGCAGCTGCACCACCAGCAATGAAACCTTTGGGGATGGGTTTTGCCTAACTTCAGTCACTCAGCAAGAAAATAAACTTTTAAGCCCTTCACTTGCTGGGACAAAATTATTCTTTCCTGCGTTTTCAGCAGAGCATTATCCAGGCCAGTTTTAAATTCATAGGCAGTGAAAGCTCCTTGTAAAATTATGTCAATTTCTAGTTGCTCTGGGTTGGTTTTTTTTATTGCAGAGGGGAAAAAAAGTGACAGTTCTGGATGAGAGATTTGCTGGGGGTTATTAAACCCAGTGGTCTGGGGGCAGGTTTTGGTTTAGGGAGGTTATAAATCACTGACTGCTGAAAGCTGCAGAACTCTGGAGGGGAAAAAAAAATATATTCTGTGCCATATTTATCAAGGATGCTCAGCTCAAAATTGTCCTTTTCTTGCTCCCCTTCCCCGGTCTTCAGGAAATCTGTGGTTTCTACTGAGCCTCAGCTTCAGGTAGGGGCAAATGTGGAGTGGGGCTAAAGATCCTCAAAACCTTGGGTGAGTCACTCAGTATCTGAAAACTTTATTGTCAGCTTCTAGACTTGGTGATTTCTGGAGAAAGCCAAGTTCAAGGCAGATCCAGCAGACTCCAGTACATAAAGCACAGTCCAAGTGGAAAAAAAAGGGGGGGGGGGGGGGGAACCCAACCTTCTAACTTATGGGCTGATGAGAGCTTAACAAAAGGCACCTCATTTGTTGGGTTTTGTTTTTTTTAAGTACCATTCAATCATTCCACTCACTGGAGAGACCTTAGATTGAATCTCAGCCCTAGAAAATGCATTACAGGCTGATGGATTGATGTCACGGCCAAAGAATTTTCTCTCAACTTAAGCTGTCTGCAGCAACACGCCAGTGGCACGTCCGAGACCTTCCCCTCTTTGTGGAGCAAAATTCCTTCTGGTGGTTCTTCACTTTTCCCCTTTCCTCCTGTTTGTATCTTATTCCTTTTTTGGTTGGGTTTTTTGGGGGGGTTGGGGGGATTGGATGTGTCTCCAAATGAAGCAGTGTGCTCTATGGAAAATGCTCACACACCCCATCTGGGTTTCACCTGCAGCATCGAGGATTCACCTCCAGAGCCACTGTGGCCACTGCTACATCCTCCCTGTACCCACCACCCATTGCATGTGCTGGATTTTGAGAAGCATTGAAACCACAGTGAAGAGGCAGCAGCTACCAGGGGTTTCAGAAGAGGTGTGAGCAGCAGGTCAGGGAAAGGGATCCTGCCTCTCTGCTCTGATGAGATCCCTCCCTGCAGGGCTGGGTCCAGCTCTGGAGTCTTCAGCACAGCAGAGTCAGGGACCTGATGGAGCATGGCCAGAGGAGCCCCAGCAATGCTGGGAGGGCTGGAACCCCTCTGCTGGAAGAGTTTGGGGTGTTCAGCCTGGAGAAGGGGCTGGGGAGACCTTCAGGACTTGAAGGGCCTGACAGAAAGATGGGGACAGACTTTTGAGCAGGGTCTGTTAGGACAGGACAAGGGGGGATTGTTTGAAACTAAAAGAGGAGAGGTTTAGAGCAGAGAGGAGGGAAAAACTTGCTGCTGAGAGTGTAGAGAGCCTGGCTCAGGCTGCCCAGAGAGGTGGTGGCTGCCCCATCCCTGGCACCATCCCAGCTGAGGTTGGCCAGGGCTCTGAGCACCCTGCTCTAGCCACAGACGTCCCTGCTCCCTGCAGGGGGTTGCACTAGGTGACTTTGAAGGTCCCTTCCCACCCGAAGCAGTGTGTGATTCCATGGTCTGACCTGGAGCCTCTGCAGCCCAGGAGCTGTTTGTGTCCCCAGTTTCGAGGCGGGTGACAAACACGTTCCCAGTCACGGGGCCTGGTTTGCATTGCCAAGCTGCAGTTCCCAGGACACGCCAGCTGCAGGGTGAGCTCCTCTGCAAAGGTGGCAGCTCCAGGTCACCACTCAGGCACGCTGGCATGATGTCCTGAGTCACAATATCACCGTCTGCTGCATATTATGGGCTGTAGAGACAGCTCCACGTGCTGCGATGGCAGCGGGGATGGCATCGCTCCTCGTAACAGAGATGAGGATGGGACTTGAGTGCAGCAGGAGCCCAGACAACTCTTTTCTGATCCAGAAGGACAAAAACCTCACTTTCAGGTTTCAATTTAAAGCATCCTCAGCTTCGCTTGGACTTCAGTGGAAATGAAGCATCCTCATTATTTAACAAGCCCCAATCTTAAATTAGTTTTTTCTTGCTGCAGATTTTTCCACTCTGGGCCCCAAACCACAGTAATGTCCCTTGTTTTTAACCTTCCCCCCCTCATTTTTTCTTTGCCAAAAAGCAGGGTAAAAGGTAGTCAGGGCTCTATGAGAATCATTACCTGCTTTTCTTCTAGACTAAGCTTTCAAATCAGGACTTTTCCACATTTCCACACAGGTTATTTATTTGAGGGGCTGTAATGACTTTGCTTTCCACCTTTTTGCACAAAGGGGGTAGAGAACAGATTTTTACCATTTGAACATGACAACATCTCAGTCTTTCAGGCACCAGCTTCATCCCAGCACCAGCTTCATCCAAATAATAAAATAAAATAGAAATCAGCAGGTGTTTATCTCGGATTATATGCTGCCAAAATTACCACACAGGCAAAGCTGCCACAACCCCATGCTGTGCCTACTAGGGAGCCAGAACCTTTCTGATTATTAAAATTAATTAAACTTCAACACAAGGAAAGAAAGAAGTTGAGAAACATTTACCCCCAGAGATCCCACGAAGCAGTACAGAGCCACGGAATTATCTTTCCAAGTACCTTCAATTTACCAAGAGCTGGGAAGAACAAGCTCCGAGTAGCAAGTGCAGGCACTGAGCTGAAGAAAAAAGCTTCAGCCCTTCAAATGGAGGTTCCCCTTCCAGCCCCTGGCTCCCCAAAGGTCTCCATCACCTCACCAAGCAGTTTTCACCCAGGACACAGTCACAACCAGATCCTTACCAGGTTTCCTCAGCTTTTGCCAGCAGTAGAGCTGACTCCTTTAGCAGGAAAGGCAGGTTCTGGTTGACTCCTATTTTATTAGCTGCTGCAGCTGAGCTACTTGGTACTGAAGGTACTTGGAAACACCAAGGCCCATTGGCCATGCTCAGGTGTCTTCCCTTAACATGCATCTCCCAGACCTGCTCAATCTTTACCAGGACCTGTCTTGACCTGGGTTATTTTCCAAATCTTCTGAGCCCCAGAACCTTGTAGTTCAAGTCCATTAAACAGGTTCTGTAGGGAGGTACCCACATGAGTGACAAGGGAGTAGCTCTGAAGAGCAAATATGCAAAAACCATGAAGGACACTACATGCTAGTGGGAGCAGTGGGATTTACGATCACCCTGACATGGAAGCACCTGATATCTGGCTCTAAACACCTATTTGAAGTATCACACTGAATGTAGGAAGGGTGCTGAACTATTTCTGTAGTGCCCTGGGCTTTATTTTATGGGTTTATTGCCTGAAGCCAGATCAATAAAACTGTGCAGGAAAGGGCTCTCAATCTACTTTTGGGAATGCTGCTTGAAGCCAGGGCTTTGCAAACCTTTCTTCCCATCTCTAAGGAGGACAAATGCAGCTAGCCAGCATTTTTGCCAACCCTTTCCCCTCCCATCTTATTTCACAACCCCTCTGTCTCCCTCCTATCATCCTCCCTCCCTGCACGTACAATTGCTGATGTCTTCCCAACCAGATGCACACCTGCAGGAAAAGTTGGCATCTTCTCTTTCCAAGCTGTCATGGAGTCAAATAGTTTATGAGGCTATTGATGACAGATAAATTAATTGCAGAAAATATGAATGACTTAATATTTTGTGTGCTAATATCTTCCCCCCCCTCCTTCCCTTCTTTTAAATCCACGTCACAGTACAAGATATATCTCAGGCTATTTGGGTTGTGTTCAGATTCCCATGTCTCACCATCTACTTAAGGTGGCAGAAGATACTTGTAAGCTTCTGGATTTGATGTTTTAAGCACACAACACAACTTTTCTGGAAAGGTGCTTAAGAATTTAAGGCAGCCCTAAGGATGGAAGAAGCAGGGACTTTGGGGGCAGATTATCACTGGGTATGGAAGCATGTCCAAATCCCATGACACTCACCAGTACCTGGATTCATCCCATGCTGCTTAACCTCAGGGCTCTGGTTCCCCTTATAGCCATCAGACAGAGAGGAGATAATTCAAACTGCCCTGATCATCTCTAGCCATGGCAGTCTTCCTTCTGTGGGGAAAAAAAAAAAAAGTTTTTAAAGGCTGAGCTATATAAAACATGGGAGAATCCACAGCTTTTATGGGTCATCACCCTGTGACAATCTCAATAATGAATGATGTTACCCGTGACTGGGTCTCTAGTTGAAGCCATGGAGAGTCATGGGGATTTGTTGGGTGTTGGTTTGTCCCCCCCATCATTGGGCAAGTGCTTGAAGAATCAGAGGGAGCCCAAATTGTGTGTGAAGATGTGGATGTTGTAAGCCCAGGCTGAATCTGGCCACAGATGCCCTGTCATTTATGAGCATATTGATGACTGACCCATTACTACTCAGATAGAGATCTCTAGTCAATATATTAGATCATCGCCTGATATTGATCCAACAAGCTTCAATTATCTGCTTAGACTTAAATGAATGCCAGTTTGTGGATTGAGGACCATTGTCTGCCTGATTTGTGCAACAGAGTCAGCGTCAGGATGGATGAGCAGTCTAGAAAATGTGGCATCTGAAGGATGACTGAGTAAGACAGGGTTGCTCAGTTGAGAAAAGGGGGAGGTTGAGAGGGAGGAATAATTAAAACCATGCAAAAATATTTCAGTGAGGTAGTGGAATAGCTTCTGCTCACTTCAGTCTCAGTAGGATGAGTAAGGAATGATGTGGAACTGGAAAGGTGTTCAGGTTGACCTTTAGGAAGCATCTAAATATAATGAAAACCCAGAAGAGATTCCTTACAGAAATATGGAACTTGAGTCACTGATGGGTTTTAAGGACAGGATACAGAGAAGTGTCAAAAAGGGGTTAGACAGAGTTGTCTCTGCCTTGGCACCTTGAGGGGCAGGTAAGTTAGGTTGTGTTTTAAGGTTGCTCTCTGTCCCTGCTTTCTAGACTTGCTAGAAGACATTTGGGCACAGTGCTGTGAATAGTGGGATGATGTTTACAGCTGCACTTCACTGGTCTGCAGGCCTTGCACTGCTCTAAGCTGATGGTAGATATGAGGGCAGCCCTCCTTTTTCTTTTCTTCATTGACTCTGCCCCCAGACTTTGACTTCAGAAGAAGGTCTGAAACCAAATGACCTAAATAAGAGAGACACGGCGATGCGGTTGGTCTGTAAACTTCGTTCCTTAATCACAACGAATGAGGTCACCCTGCCACTTGCATTAGGGATGGGATGCTTTGTGAGCAGCCAGAAGATGAGATTGCTGCTCCCACACCCCAAGACAAGATCATTGAGTTCACGATGCTACCCAAAGGTGGACTCTGCTGTCTGAGATCATCAACAACTCTGCTACTGGCGGGGAGGGTATGTAGAAAGGTCTGTGCTTTGCAGGACAATTGGTTCTAGTAGTAGATTTCTACTGACCTTTGGGGTGCTTCTTTTTGTTTCCACTGGGGTGATATGGAGGAAAATGTTGAGTTCTTGCCTCTAGAGCCATTCCACCTTAATGTAAAATAAATAAAGAAAAGCTTCAAAATTGGATGAGAACGAAGCCAGTGGAACTGACTCTGGAGCACTGTGCTGCAGAAGACACCCTTGCTATTAAAAGTGACTTTTGATAATTGCTGGAAAAGTGCCGGAGTGTATTTTGGGAGAGAGAAGAAGGAAAAAAAAAAAAGGAAAAAAAAAATTAATCTATGACCTAATGTTTCTGGAACCCATCCACCAACCTGGGTGCCCTGTGGCTGTTTAATTTTTTTATCTGTCTTTCCAACAGGCATTTCACAATCTGGCTTGTTTGGTGTGCGAGGCAGAAAGAAGGAGGCTGGGCCCTTTCAAGGGCTCTCGCTGGTCTCTGCCTTGAATGGTTCTTATTCAGGTGAGGAGCAGATAACACCTCTACAGCCACTTCATCATCAGCTGGAACAACCCGAAGACCTCATTAGAATGGAGCCGGGAAGAAGGGGGGTAATTAAATTGAGATGCAATTAGATGGATGCTCCATAGTTTTACTGCTGCTACTCCAACTGCTACTGTTGTAAAACAGCAATAAAAAGAGGAAAAATTCCAAAGGCAAATTATGAGTAATGAGTAAACGCAGTTACTTACAGCTAGACTATGTCATTTCTGCTACAGTTGAACAGATAAATACATCCGGGATGATTCTATCCTGGGTCTTGGTGAGGGTTCCTGGGTCTGTTTTCCCATGGGGAATGATGCTGTGACCTCTCAGCTGTGCGGCACGCGGTGCGGGATCGGGATCCGGGTCTCTGGAGGAGAGAAAGCATGATTAGCACTAAGATGTGAGTGGTAAGAGATAAGGTCATTAACCACTGGATCAAGAGTTCACACAGCACAAGGTCTTTTTGCCAGCTTTCCAGACAAGTCTTCTCTTCAGATGTGGTATTAGAAATGAACCCAAAGCTATTGGTGTAATGTAGGAATTAATGTTTTTTCTTAGTCAGCTTCACACGGAGCTGGTCTAGATGATGAGATTTGTTCTGGCTGTAAAATCAATGTCACTGTATTAACCACTTACCACACGCTGGGTTGCAATGTCATCTGCAGTTTGGGGAGGTTGTTGCACTTAGAAAAAGAAAATAAAAAAATATATGCACTTTTGCTGTCAAAACTTTAAGCATGTCTGACTTTTATTAGCCCAGAAATACTTATACACTGGTGGTCCTTTATAACTTACAGACTCAACACCAGTTTCTACACTAAGTACCCTGTTGGTAGGAGGGAAAGGTACCCAGTGTGACCCTCTATGCCCTGGAAAAGGGGCATGAACCTCCCTAACCCATTCCTGCTGTGAGATGAGGACTGTGCTTGAATTCAGCCGATGTGATAGAGGTTTCTACCATCACAACCAAGTTCAGCTCCTCCTGACTTAGATCTCTCAAGGTGAAACTCAGCTTTAGGGGCACTGGGGTAATGAGGTTTGAAGCATCTTCAACACTTGGTGCCAGGGCTGCTCTGGGCTTCCCATGGAGCTGGGGGACACTGAGACCATCTGAATTTGTGACAAGCCTCTTGGAGGTGTCAGGCTTCGGGAACTGATCTGTAGACATCTGTGAGAGTTTGGTCTGGACATGTGTGGAGATAGTTTGGAGCCTGAATCTTTACCTTGTAACCTCCCGGCCTCCCTGTCACACCCTTTCGGCTCAGACTTGGGCTGTGCCATGTGAGCCCACATTTTCCATTTGATTTTCCAGCCTGGAGGGCTGTTAGTAGAAGATTGGCTAGTGGGGATGTTAGCAGATTACGAATCAAAGGGAAGGAATTTGCTCCAGCAAACACAATGGCAGTGATGGCTCCCACTGAAGCCTTCATCAGACATAATTAAATGAAGCTTTATATTAGGAAAATGCTTGTACTTGCTGGCTCCCCTAGGCTGAACTGGCTCTTGTTTCCCTACCAGTTAACTCTTTTGGGTACAATATGTGCACAAAACAACCATGGGAAACCCCCCCCTCCAGAGGAAGGCAAAGCAACCTGCTGTCCTTGGTCAGGGCATCACACTCTCCCCTCTGGTCTCTCCAAGGGAAACCATGAATGCAAGACCATGGGAGCAGCTTTCATGACACTTTTGAGCTCTGGGCCACCAGTAAATCACCAGCACTGATGGCTGTTTCACCACCACTGATGGCTAAGACCATAGACCCCAAAAACCTAACTCTCTGCAGCCTGTGGAAAGCAACCCAGGTACAAACTATTAGGTGCAAAAGTCACATTTTTCAGCTTACCAGTTTCTCTCTGCAGTTCCAGATCTTTTTTTTTCCCCTGTTAAATGGGAGCAAGTATCTCATTGCTACCAACCTGTGACCGTGGGCTCAAGGGGAAGGCAGAAGCCTCAGGCCAAGCATTGCTGTGGTGAGAGAGGCAGGAGCACTGGGGGATGGTTTATGAACACTGGGTGCTCTGGATGCCCAGTGGCTGCACACAGCTGAGAGGCAAAAGAGGCTGGGGAGAGGTGGGGAGGGGAACCAAGAGGTGTCAAAGTCACCCTGCAGCAAACTCTTGAGGGATGGCAGAGATACTGCTGAGAAGCTTTAATGGCTTCCCATTTCCCTTGTTGACCTGCAAAGTTTGAGGTAAAAAGGGTGAAAGTTGGAGGGTTCAGAAGATGAAAAGAAGGATGACATTTACAAAAGAAAAGCAGGGACCACAGATACTCTGGGGCTGGGGTAGAGCATTGAAAGAAATTGACAGGCAGGGAAAGTCTTTTTTAAAACACTTCAAAAACATGAAGCACAAATAGACCCCAGGTCCAAGCTGGGGCTTGGAAGGAGAGGGGGGATTAGGTTATACGACAAGAGCACATAATCTGAGAGTTGGAGGATTCAGGTGTTGTGTTCCTGGCTGTCCCTAGATGTGTCCCCACCAAAGAAGCAGTAGGTTGTGGGTCAGGTCACTGGTGCACCACCAGGCAACAGAGCAGAAGCAAGTCATTCACTGCAGGCTTGCCTGAGACCTATTTCACCTTATCCCCTTCTACAATTAACATTTTCAATCTATTTTTTCCCATTTTCCTGAGCCTGCACATAGCATTGCCAAGATTTTTCTGTTTAATACTCACTTGGAGTTTCCTTGGAGCCAGTGGGTGAACTGCAGCCCCTTTTGTGCTCATTGCTGAATTTTTAGCACATCTCAGGAGTGATGGAGCCTCCCAAGGCCATACAAATATGGGGACATCTTCCCTTTTCAGGGGTGCCACTTACTGTGTGGTCTGGGGCAGGCTGTGTAACCTCTCTGTGACTCTATTTACCAGTCTACACAGCAGTGAGCAGAGCATTTACCTCATCAGGGGTTGAGAGGTTTAATTATTCTCAGACGGATGGATGCTGCATAAGCGCAAAGTGCTACGATGACTAAATCTTCCTGGAGGTGCCTCTAATATCTCTGATTAGTTTGTTTATCCCCCAGATTCTGTACCATGGGCATGACAAAGATTACAAGGAGCATGTTTAAGCAGGGGCACGAACGCCGTGCCAGATACCTCCAGGTCAGAGGGAAACAGATGATGGAAAACCAATTAATTTTTTTTTTTTACAGCACGAGAAATAGCTACGGGATTAAGAAATGTTAATTATTTATTGAACTGCTGCCTTTGCTGGAAAAAAAATTATACATATCTATATCTACCTATATATATAAAATAATCACTCATCGTACACAATGGGATAATAACTTGGGTAATCTGAGCTCCTGTTTTGTTACAGCTCTTTTCTCAGAGGTCAATTAAAATCATAAGAGAGAAAATACTTAGAAGCCTCAGAAAAAAAAACACAACAAAACAAACACCACAAACAAACCAAAAACAAACCAAAACCAATTAACACAAAGTCTCACTATAATGAGGGTGACTCTGCTCTGGGTCATGACACATGCAAAGCCTACAAGGTCTTATTGCTGGGCAAGATGGCTTTTTTTTTTTTCCAGGGCTTGGATTGTGGGAAACTTGACTTGGCTTCAATGTTCTCGAGAGGTGCACCTCACTTCCCTCAAACATACACTTGGAAATTCACACACTCCACTGGTGTTCAAAACATGGACACTGAGATGAAACAACTGCTCTCTGTTTTGCCTGGAAACAGGGAAAAAACCAGACCCAAATAAACAATTCTGAACAGAGAGGCTGGGAACTGAATGAGTCTTGGGGAGGACACCAAAGCTCTTGCTGGGGGAGCAGAGGGATCCCCTGGTCCCCTGCATGGTGCTTTGGGGATGCTGAGCTTACAGCCTCTCAGTCCTCTGAGGATAGTCACAGAACCACAGGCTGCTTTGGGTGGGAAGGGACCTGTCAAGCTCATCTGGTCCAAACTCCTACAGTGAGCAGGGACATCTGCACCTAGAGCAGGGTGCTCAGAGCCAAGGCTGTCATGGCAGCTACTGGGAATGAGACAGAAGCAAAGGACAAGCCCATACAGGTCCCCAGTGAGCGCACCCAAGCACATTTCATCTGAGGAGGGGCCTTCACCCATTAGGGCCTCTCAGGCTATGTGGCAAGATTATCCAGGTAGCTGCTGGATCCAGAGGCACTTCCCCATGCAAGAAAGGGATGGAAGTGATGTCCCAATGCGACATCACAACTCTGTCCCTTAAAGCTGGGCCTGAACTTAACCCTTAGATCTAAAAAGCTACTAAACTTCTGGGAAATGAGAAGGGATGTCTTGGACCCTTTGTAGCCCAGGAAATTGGTTTGCAATGGAATTTCACAGCTGGCTCCATCTGCTGCTTGACTAGATTCCCAAGTCCCTCTGGTTTTTACCCTCAGCCCTTGGGCCAGGATGCAGCATCTCTTTCTGCAAGTTCCTCCTTGGATTAGGAAGGCTTTTTTTGGAGTTCAGTCTGATCTTGAGTGTTTGTAGAGTCCCAGCAGCTTCAAATAGCCTGGTTAAGGTTAACTCTTTGGTCCAAACAGGGACCCAAACAGGCTCTTCCATGAAAGATTGCACATCAACCGAGTACAGTATCCAGGGCTGACCTCTTTATACATAAATAATGTAGCTGCAGAAAACTTATTTCTAATGCAAGAGAGGAAAAAGAAAAATCATATTTCCTTGTCAGGGCACCCAATGGGGGCATTTCATTAAGCTCAGTGTTCAGAAGAGCTCAAGTCTCTGCTGAAACTTCTTCGTTATTATTTCAACCCAAAATTCCAACCTCTGCATCCTCCCTCACTTGCCACCCTCACCTCCCTCAGTCCTGCCCACACCCCCCATGCCATGGGCAGAAGCCTCCTCTGTCTGCTGCTCTTTTACCACCTAAAAAGACTTCACCAGTCCTCTCAATGACCCCTGTTATTTTTGGCACACGGGCAGTTTTAGTGTCATTGTTTAACCCCAAAACAACTCAATCATTCAGGCAGTCTTGACACTAATTGTCAATACCAAGCAGCAGTAATTACAAACCAGACACTGTAATTAATGCACTGTCCGCTCATGAGTTGAAATGGCAAAGAACAGCTGGGTTTCAGCTGGGAATACCTGAAGACCATGGCATCTCCAGATGTTGATGCCAAGGATGGTTTGGTGACATGAAGCAAAGCTAAACACTAACTTGAGAGCAAAGTCAGCTCCTGAATTTTATTGCCCATTTGCCACTCACTTTGGCAAACATACCCATGGTGTCTCTGACCACAGAGCTCAAGCTTTCTTTTTTTTCTGATCAGGACATGCAAAAAACAAAGAAATGCCCTGAAACTCTTAATCTGTGGGTTTGTTTTAGAGCCACACAGAGATGTTTTGATTTGAGCTTGGTTCAAGTAATTGGCAAAGTTGCCAGGAGGGGTGGAGGAGAAGACAAAACAGGAGGAATTTCCTATGGCTCTTCTCCATGAGTCTTCCAATCTCTGTCTTCCTTCCCCTAATTATGCAGCAACAGAAGTTTTCATCCAGGGTTTTTTTCTTTAATCCCAGCAAGCCTCGGCTACTGCCAGGAGCAGACCTGTCCTGAGCACACAAGTCCCTGAGGCCACCTGCCTGTCACCACATGGTGTGCCTGCTCTTTGCAATTCATCATACAAAGTCTTCCAGCAAGGAATAACATGACCAACAGACTCTCAGACATGGTCACTATGAGGCAGGGAAGACACATCTCCAAACCAACTCACCACTCTCCAAACTTCTCCTGCTAATAATGTCTGGACAAAGTCCATCCAACAAAAAACTAACAAGGAATTTCTTTTTTTTTGTGATCATGAGGCTGCTCTGGGTTATCCCAGCAGCCACACAGGGCACTCAAAACATTCCCATCACACTTTTGAGGGGAAAAAAGAGTGAAATCAGGAAGGTTTTATCCCATGAGAACAAGCTGGTAAACCTCAAACCATTTCTTCTCCCTACCAAGGAGGGTTTGTTTCCTCAGATTCCCCTGCAGCAAAGAGCAAGTCATTGAGAGCAGCCCTGGTCTCCACCGTGGCACCAATCCTGGGGCTTCCAAGGAAAAAGCCAGAGACAAAAGTTCGATTCATAAAAGCTTGGGGAAGGAGGCGGGGAGGTGGAGCGGGAATGGAGGGGAAGGAGATGCTGCTGCTGATAATATTAATAATAATAATAATAAAAATGCCTGGGGGTGATTTCATAACATTAACTGGTAATGTAGTCAATTATGTAGGCTTATTTGATTTCAGCAAAGTGCAGGTGGTGAGCTACATCTCATCGCAGGTGCTTCTCCAATTAGCTCTACGTACTCTAGGTGAATAACTGGCCCAGCTCCAAACCTCCCTGCCACTAGCAACAGGCTAATCCCAACTAATCCCCGGGACTCGTCTTGCTTCACGTTAGAGCAACTTCCAGCCCATTTTATTGCTTATCTCTTGAAAGATCTCTCCCCCCTTCTTGGAGAAAACAAGGAGGGCTATTGCAGACCGGAGGCTTCACTCGGTGAGGGTCGGGAGACTTCGGTGCTGCTCGGTTCTGTTCTTATCACCATTATGTAATAGCAGATGAATATCCCCCCCCATGCATTTGCTAAATGTTTTCTTTTAATAACCCACATAATGGGCCAGCTTATGCAATCAGCTGCCTCATGAGCTCTTCAGGGAGACATCTGTTTTTCAGCGTTGTTCATTACCAGCATCAGATCATTAAAATGTATTTATTGACTTTGGTTACTACAAACTGGGCGAGCCCTGTTGCTTGGCTGATAAGGCCACCCGGTGTGGGCATGGTGTAGGCAGGAATTATCCCAGATAGCCCCACACACAAATACCTGCATCTATCAGGCACTTGGGTTTTCAGGTGAAGCCTGGCTCCTCCTAAAACGCTGGCTGATGATGTAGGTACAGAGCAGACAGGCAGGAGAAAAGGAGAACTGCTCTCTCTGGGGATTTAGCTGTTCATTTGAATCTCAGCCCGAGGGAAATCCAAGGCCTCATCTCCAGAAATGTGTATGTTCAGCCCTGCACAATGGATTTCATGGGGCACCATCACCAGAAGGTCAGACCCTGGGCATCCTTTTGGTGGCAGAGCAATGCTGAGGGTTCAGTAGCTCCCAGGTAATTTGACCTGAGTAAAGGGCCAAAAATATTAAGCTTCAATCTGATGCAGAGAACTTTACAAGCCACCCACATCTTTGGATGTTCTTACCTGAGGTGTCACTTAGCAAATTCTCTGGGGAAAGGAATTTATTCATTCCAGTTTCCAAAGGGACTGGTTTACCCTAGTTTACCACCAAGCAAGGTGCTAACAGAGGCTGAGATACTTCAGTCCCTAATTCCCATTATTTTCACTGAAATCTCAGCCCCTGACACCACAGACTGTGCAACATTGCTGACAAAATCCCTTAAATCCTCCTTCTTTCAGGACCAGCTCTGGGTCACCCACGGATCCCCAGCAATTCTGCCCAGTTTCACCCAACTTGATTTGAACCCTCCTGGAAGCCCCATCGTTTCTTGAAGAACCCTTTAAGAAACCAAAACAAACAAAAACCAACCAACAAACGCAAACAACCTCTTCAGGCTTTTAAAATGATGACCCCTGGAGCTCACTGGCTGGGGGAAAGAGGAGCCTGTCAGGATGAGAGCTGCCTGACATCATCCGGACCCAGTCCAGGACCATCAGACACCTGCTGAGCCTCCCAGTGCAATTCCACAGCAGCTGCTGCCCTAACCCACAAGTGCACAAGCGGGAACATGAGTTGTTTGGATCTCTTGCCTCCAACATTGTTCTCCAGAGTGCTTGAAAAAGGTCTAATGAAATGTGACTCAGAAATAACTGACAAGTGCCAGCCTCACCTTCTTATTGTTTCATCAAAAAGGGAAAGACAGTGGAAGGAGAAGAGTCAACCTTCTCTGTAAGATCTGCTGTCCCAACTTGCCTGCAACTTGCAAACTGAGTGAAATGTTGACACAGGGTTGACATCTCTGCTTGATTTATGGTGAGCTTGAGCCGAGAGGGGAGAAGAATTAAACATTATAAATCAGTGAGTAACATCCATAACCCTGAAGTGCTTGTTGTAAACAATGCAAAACACCAGCCTAATTTTTATAAGTGTAATTTACGATGGGCAATTCTTTCCAAATGAGAAAATTTAAAAGGGGGGGGTGGGGGGAAAAAAGTATAACCCGTCGCTTGTTAGAATATCATTAATTCAATCAGATGAGAACCAAGCCAGCCATTGTTCCTAATGGTGGAAAGTTTCACGGGAGCTAATTGCTCCTACGTGGTGCCTCTCGGCGCGTTTGCATTCAGCCCAGCGGAGACCTGGTGGAGCTGAAGGAGACCCACGGCTGGAGCCCAGGTGAGGGGCACAGCCAGCCTCTCAGCACTGCCAGGTCTTTAGGGCAGCCCTCAGTACCACCCCACCCTGGCTGGATATCCGCTTCCAGGTGTGAAGTTGGCTCTATCCCAGCATCTTCCAGCTTGCCCTTGTCTCCAGGGACTTCAGAGCCCAGAACAGAAAAATTTGGCTGGTTGATGATCCAGTCATTTGGGCAGTGGACAGCAAGGGTCTCAGGGTGGTACCATATCAGCAAAACCCACTTACTGTGGGTAAGCAGAGGGTGCTAAACAGGTTCTCAAAGTCAGGAGTGATGCCCAAACTGACAGTCAGGGGGTATGCTGTAGCTGGAGTTGCAGCTGCACTGTGCAGATCACCCACCCCTGCTGACACAGACATTAAAACTTCTATGGAAAAGAGGTGACATAATGCCAACCCAGAAATCCCATTGTTGTTTCAGCCTGGACCCTCACTCCCCATCGGCCAAAAGCTCTCAGATGAGAGGCACACACCATGGCATGGCAGATGGGACAGCACATCTTCATCTTCACCCACATCTAGCTTCAAACAACTCTTCCCAGTGAAGCCCCAATGGCCATCACAACCTGGAGCCTTGCTCACAAGAGCCTCTTTGTGTTTACACCCAGCAGATCTCCTCTCTCCGGCAGCACTGTTTGCCTTGGGGTGATTAACAGATTCCAGAGCACTCAGGGATGGAAAGTTCCTCCTAAGTAAATAAATGGATCTAACAGAGACGTAATGAGCCCGTAAATTAATTAACACTCACAGAACCGTGAGAGGCGCGACAGCAAAACCTGAGGTATTACTGCAGAAAAAAAGAGTGTATTATTGTTGGCCTGCTGGGGAGGGTTAGCGAAGCTCTTTGCTCGCTATCTGCTCACCTTCCTGCTGTTTCACAATTGTTATTCCTCCCCAAGGGAAGCGGGATGCTTCACCTGGTGATTTGCATGCCAGCAAACTGCTCCTTCCTTAAGGGAGGTAACGACTGAGTGTGGCAAGGGCACCGAGCAGGAGAGCTTGTGCCTCACGCTGGGGGTGCAAAGCTCGCCTGGGATGGGGATGCAGCAGGGGCAGGATCTGGCCTTGACTGCAGGATGAATATGCTGCAGATCAGGGATCTTCCTTCCACTACCAAATTTCTGCTCGGGAGAGCAAAAAATGCCTTGGCATCACTGCACTTTGCTGGAGATGTCTTCACCTCCTCCTCTGCTCTTCAGGCAGCAAATTCAGCATCAAGATTTTTTTTTTCCCCTGTATCCCTGATTAATTTTTGCATGCTGCAAACTTTGAGTCCTTTACAGAGGTCTCTACAGTCTAACAGCCCCACAACTAGATGTGAGGTCTGACAGTTCTTAAATACAGGGCAGGTATACAGGTTGGGGTTATCTAAGCTGCTCCCACACATTTCAAGTGGAAATAGTCAGGATTCAGCTCATAATGATTGAATATCAAGGCAGGAGAAAAAAAGAATATATGCTCTTCAGCTGCCCTGAGCATCTGTTCCTCTCTACTGCTGGAGAATCTGTCCTTGTGTAATTCACAGGAGCACAAACACTGCAAAGTTACAATCAAAGATTTCCTACAAACAGCTAGGACTAAATATTTCTTTCACCAGAAATGCCTAAAGAGTGGATGAAAGCACCCTTAGCAATGACACACAAGCACAAATACAGGTGGAAGCATCCCCACTGAGGGAGGGGAGAACTGTAACCTTCAGAGAGCGTGAAAAGTGGCATAAATCTGTTCCCATTGCACCTCGGAGGGAAGGAACGGAGAGAACAAGTTGCATTATAGACACTGTGCAGATTAAGCAATAACATCTGTATTTCTGGTAAGCTCCTCAATGCTTTGAAAGAAGTGAAATGTGATCCAGCTACAACATCAGCCCGGAGTCATTGATCTAAAGCCATCTTCTCAATTACACTTATAAACAGCTTTTTCCTGGACAGAATAAGGAGGAATCCCCATAATCCTTAGTCCATCATAGTGCAAAAGGTCTTGTGCACACAGGGTGGGGGACCCGCAAGGAAACACTCCAAGGTGATACCAGAAAAGTTGTAGCACCAGTGGACATAAGAGGAAAACATCTGCTGCAAGAGATGCCACTGACCATGGTACCTGATTGCATTCCCTGTGCTGGACATTACAGAGCTCCATGTGCCAGCCTGATCACACTCTGCTGACCTTCATCCCTGACCTAAGAAGCATCCCAGTGTTTGGGAAGGAGAAAGTAGGAAGGTGAAGAGGAACTAATGTAGCTAAACTAAAACCTGGTGGACTGCTAAAGCTTTTGCCAAGCAGCAAAGCCTTCAATACACTGGTAAGATGGGAAGAGGGCAGAGGTACTGGGGAGGGAGCAGAAGGAGAGGGCCAGAGAACATGAACTATGTGAAGAAAAGGAAGAAATAAAGAAAGGTTGGATGGGGCTTTGAGGACCCTGTTCTAGTTGAAGGTGTCCTTGCCCATGGCAGGGGAGTTGGAACTCAGTGATCCTTTCTGATCCACACTCATTTCCACTCATTTCAGACCCTGAAGCTGTAACAAGTGCAACACCACACCTTGCTGGGGGATGGCTACAGAAAGGGCTACAAAATTAGATTGATTGGTCTCATTCTGGCTGCCATGGCAAAGATGTGAAGAGGGAACCTCAAAAAAATAAAATATCTAGGAGCTGCAACAGCTTCAGGGTCTCCACAATTCAAACCATGGCTTCAGATGCATGATGTGCTGGTGGAGGACCCCTGCTGCAGCTGGACAGCAAAGCAACCCCCAAGCCAACATCTGAACCAGCTTCCTGGAGACCTGCATGGCCATATCTACCTTTTACCCACAGACAGTCTCTTGTCCCAACTTCTCCTTGCACGGCAGCTTCCCATATGGGTCTCGTGCCTCACCTACCCAAATAAGACTCTTTTTGTCAGGCTGGCCCCAGGAGGGAGAGTGGAAGGCAGCTTGATTGCTAATATCTAATCATAATTGGGGATCCAGAAAACTACTTATCTTCGGAATTGCTTAATAATGCACTTAGTGTGTGAAGGATTATCACTGCATATAATTAAACACAGAGAGTTACACGGAGAGAGATAAGGATCCTGTGCAAACGGACGAGAAGGAAGGTAATTGAGATTTAAGCTTCTGCTCTGCCAGCTTCTCACCTAGCTCATTGCTAACTGTCTCAACATGTGTGCTTGGAGAAAGAAGAGCTTGGGAAGGGGGGGGCCACAGCTAGGGGCACGTCATTCACTTATTTGTCCCCCCTTCTCTGTTGCCACAAACGGTGCCCACAAAATGCACTGAAAGCCCTGGAAGTGCAACTGGGGAACTGGTGCAAAAGAGCAATTAATCCCTGGGGTGTAAATTACTTAGTGCTGTGGAAAAACAATAAAGCTCTGTGAGCTATTTTGTCCTGCCTGGTAGCAGACTGGGGCTGAAAAGCACAGGTGAGGTGTGACACACACTGAAGGGACAAGCCTGACCTGGGATGGCACCTCAGGCTGCTGCCTCCAACAGCCCCAACTTTTTGCTTTGGCTTAAGGCACAAAAGTCTCTGTTGCAATATTGAAAACACCCCCAGGATTTGTTCAGGAGGTTATTGCCAAACTGATGTTGAGCATTTCAAGGGTTGCTGATTGTTAAGGGGGGGGCAGAGAGGTGGGTGACATGTGGCATCCCACCTGCCACCTTTGAACAGAGCTGCAGGGTTTCAGGAGGTTCAGCTTGCTAAGGAGAGGGGAAAAGCTACTGAGACTGTGTTGGATTTATTTTGCTTCTCTGCTGGCCAGGGACACAGAGTAAACAAGAAAAACGGATGGGAGAAAAGCAGGAAAATGAAGAATACAAATGAGAGAGGAGCTCCCAGCATGATGATTCTGCCTCAAAATTACCCCTGGCTCAGCAGCGGGGCTGCCAGCACTGCTGAGTGCTGCTCAGATCATGGCAGAAAGGAGTGTTCCTCACGCCCAACTTCCCAGGTTAACACGAGTGTTCACAGCACTGTTATTTATCATGGTCATGGTGGAACTCATAAAGCCTCACACACAGCTCCTTGTGCCAACCGTGGAATAAACCCCGACCCAAACAAGCAAATGTCTCTCCAGAGAGCGAGCACAGGCTGAGCTGACAGCCAGTGCCTACACGAGGAGGAGGAGGAGGTGGGAGGCTGTAAACCACTAAAAGCAAAAGGCAGCTCTTGCTCACCATCATTTGCCAGTCCTTTGTGCCCACAAAAAAAAATGTAAAAAAAAATAAAAATATAACAAACTAAAACTCTGTCTGGAATAGCACAGGGAGCAACAGGAATAAAGGAAAGGACCTGGAACTTCTCTCT